>ML812199.1:73129-83452 GCA_009831015.1 Picea engelmannii
TTTACACATTTGAAAACACAAATCCCGCATGCGCCATTTCACGGAGGGTAGAGTCATATGTATTAGAAATGTGACCGGGGGCTGGATCCGTTGTAACACAACTCCCGCATAAACAATGGTCATATGTATTTAAAACATAGAACCATGGGTTGGGGCTAAACCCCGACCTGACCCCCCACCGTTTAAAATAATATTCAAATTCAAATACATTTGAAACCATATGGTTAATAAGAACCACCATGTGGGCTAGTGCTATCCCACACTCTACCAAAGAGCGACACCAAAAGGGGAGGTCCAGGGTTCGACCCCCATGGACTCCATAACATTTTAATAAACAAACAAACAAACAATACCAGGGTGCCACGTGGCAGCCCATGATTGGGCCACATGGAACCTTACCATTGATCAAAAATATTCCATGTGTCACATTCTTATTTGACCACACCTGCCAATCAGAATCTACCACATCACCTCTACCATGTCAGCGTACAAACTCTACCACGTCAACCTGTACAGACTATACAATCAGCGTCCCCTTTTTTTTGCCTGTTTGACATTTCGAACAAATTGCGATATCTCTCGCTCCCGACATCCATTTGATATGAAATGAGTTACATTGGGTTCACAATGACAAGGCCTACGCTCTCATCCAGTTTGATGTGATTTCGAGAACTTTGAAGTTTTGAGCAAAATTTGATCCCCTGATCAATACATAATCACACCCGAGAAGCATATTGAAATATAATGGACCTTGCACCACTGTAACATAAACAAGGAAAATCTTACCACCTAATGAGATAGGAAATTGAGGAAGAATCCCCAGATATTCACTAGGATGTCTGTCAAAATCCAACAGCTCGTGCAAAGTGGTCACAAGCTTAGGAGAACCCAAAGGTTTCCAATCCCAGGAGGATAAAATACTTGCAGAGTCTCCTTCATATACAATCTTCGAAGATTGTATCAGAGTGGGATTAGCCGAAGATTGCATCTGTGTGACCATTTGTTAGACTCAACAATCTCCAAGAGAAGAGTAGGGTCGACCAAATATTTCATCAGAACAATCACTTCCTCAACCACTGGTTGAATAGGTTACGAGACAACATGGTTCAGTTGAAGATTGCATCAGAATGAGAATGAGAAAAGAAGAGTGGGTTCGGTTGAAGATTGCATCAAAATGAGCACTTCATCAACCAAAGGATGAATACATTATGAGACAACATGGTCTTAAGGTGCATCACCCCCCAAAAATATGAGTGGGGTCCGTCGAATCAATATAGCCATTAGTATCGAGGAGAATATGAGTCATTAGATCACTTTATGTCCAGAACAAATTCTGACCGTCAGATTACATCACTTTAACCTAAGGAAATATTGTACCAAGTTTATCTTAACTAACCCCTAAGTGTGTAAATACCCTAACATAGGCATGTGCAAAGATCTACTAATAAAATCATAGTTCTTCCCCTTTTTCTTTCTTAGAATAGATATATTTTAGACCACCTTCACCAATATTGTTGTTGGGACCAAAATCCCTATTATGGAAAATATTGTTGCAATCTCAAGCCTAAGCCATTTCCCTCAATTAAGATATGTGTTGTCTCCAACAATAAACCCAATTGTAATCTTCACTAATGGAGATTTAAATGTTCTTTATTCTTTTATTCAACTGACATATAATTTCTCTAGACACATATATTTTTCGTGCCCTTCTAGTCCACACTTGAAACGTTTTCAGTTGAATTGTCCTTCTCTTCCTATAGGAATCCCTCGACCTTTAAGGGATTCATAATTTCCTCAAAAACTTTGGAGCACTCATGTGGGTTTCTGTTACCTGGATTCCACTTAGCCTATACTCTTCTAGAGATCATTCTTTACTAAGGGTCATTTACTGATGATCGATTGCGATAAACTCTGTTGTAAATCTCTATGTAAAATTTTTCTTTCGCATTAATAAATTGTTCCAAGTGCCCATGTTAGTGAGGGTCTTGGATGTTTCCCCATAGGGTTTTACCATTTCAAAAAATAGGTGTGTCATTATCACTCAGATGTGGGGATCAAACATGCTCTGATACATTAGTAGTGTAGACAGTCTATTAACTATAGATGTTGTAATTACTAGGAGCACACAACAATGCAATTCAARGCAATGCACACAACCCATTAATGGAGGAAAATCTACATGCAACACTAGTCTATTAAATTAACACTTCAAACATCTAGGCCTCACCAGGTTCTTCATCTTTCAAAAAAATATGGGCTATGCACCTCTCAAAAGCCTCAAACTACCCATCACTTTAAATATTGGCCATGATTACAATGGGATTCATGAGATCTTCCTTCCTCCATTGTGTGAACTATCCTTTTTCTCCTATCTCCATTTTAATTAATGATCATGAATGAGAATACCATTCCCCGCCATGGTCAATCTATGTTTATTGAAATCCCCAAACTATTAAACCAACCTCCCTAACAAATGACTATGGGGCCTCTCATGTATTTATCCACCATATCATTTACGACCAACCACCACCTTAATTTATGTAATGTACCTGAAAAACCGTAAAWAAATAAATAAATTGTTTGTACATTTATCCATSAATAGCTTCAGGATTCAAGAAAGTAGGCTTTATATTATATAGCTTGAATCTGAGAGTTTACTAGAGTCCTTATTGTCTTCAACTGTCATTACCATTCAACTTAAAGTTTTCAAATCAACGATATAATAAGTGCTTATTCCCCATTTCAATGTTTATTTAAAATAATGTAATTATAATTACTTTCCTATCTGTTTGTACCTATAACCATTACCACAGTCTTAACAATACAAATGACTTTGAGATTTTATGGCCTAAACCTTACGCGTTAGACCATACACATAGACCATTACCATATGTTTACATTACAAACGACTTTGGGATTTACAGCCTAGGCCTCATGCATTCGACCATACACATAATCACACAATAAAAATGACCAAATGGGCTTAGGTAAAAGTAGAGTATTAGACTATACTCCTATGCGAAATGTTTAATCTAAGAATACCCCTTTAGTTTAAAAGTATCTGGATACAAGATAGTGGTTAGGTAAGGATTCCTAGTTAAATTAGAGTGTGAATATTTTAAAATCCTCTACTCGTGCTAGAAATCCCATTCGGCTCCACGTGTCCAAAATGTAGCGTCAACTGTACATTGTATTAATTGCATTTAATGTGATTTAGGGTTTAGGTTTGATATGCACTTAACCATCCCATTCGACTCCACCTGCTCGAACGTAGTATCAATTGTACATTGTATTAACTGCATTTATTGTGATTTAGGGTTAAAAGTTTTCATTCTCTGAGGAAGGAGTTTGCTAGGTTAATGGATTTTGTTGTGGGGAGGTTCTCCGGAAGTCTAGCTCTGCAACTCTGATTTCTTGGCAAAGTGAAACAATGGTGAGGTTTTTCTCATAGAGGAGGCGACATTTCTATCTAACCCACTGGTAAGTTTCTCGTTACCTCTACATCTCTAGTCATAGATTTGTGGCCGATTTCTCTTCCTCTTACAACCATTACGGGTAACCTACGTGCCACAATGATTATACTATCAGTAAGAGGTTATTCTCTTATTGCCAAAACGTTAGGAAGGTTATGGAAGTTTCTCCCCTCTACTAAGTAATTTTATTACCGCGTTCTTATCTATTCTAGAAACTTCGAAAGGGTTGATACCGCATTCCTTTGTTTTCTTGGTGATTCGTGAGTACATTGCCTCTAGGGCATACTGTTTTCTCTCTACTTCACCATCCTTTATCATTGGTTGGTATTGAGATTCTACGAGATTTTCCCCGGACTTGATTCTAGAAATTAAGTTTATTAGGGTGATAGCGTTGCACTGTAATTGCAGTATTTCCTTGTCCATATTAAAAGAGTTTTATTTGTTTTGTAGGCTCTAAATTCCTATCATGGCTAGTTATACTCCATTTAGTATGTTTTCCCAATCCATCTCCACTCATCTACCTCAAAGAGCCTTTTCTCTTGTATACTATCCTCGCCCATAACCTGTAACCGCAAAGAGAAAGCCCCTAAAAGGACCTTTCATAAATTTGTTTACTAAATGGTACCTCTCAGGTTCAAAAGCTTTATATCCTATAAGTGATAAATATTTACGGGTTCTATATTGCATTATTGTGGTATGCCAATAGGCTAAATCATTCAGTGTTACTTTAATCCTTTCTTCTAAATTTTAAGAAAAACAGATTCATGTATTTAACATTCATATTAATTGTATTTTGATGGTGTTTTCTTATGAAGATTTCATCTAGTATATTATCCGTATCTTGTCTATACCTCAGAGTATATTCATTCACTGTTTTAGTGTCTCTAGAATAGGTGTTGTAACTATTGTTATAATTAGGAAATCCATAGCTTCTTGTATCACTTCTTTCTTGAACTAGATGTTTTAACTAATGATGGGGCCCTATTTTGATGCGACGGTAGAAATCAGCTTAAACAAGCTCGCTCCTCCCCTCTCGGTTGGTGGACGACCACGGCTGGGAAATTGATCATGGCCATGGAAAAATCCAATATAAGTACAGGTTATGTCAAGTGATATGTTTTTATTCTGTGGATACTTTCATTCACCCTACTTTCGTATCGTTCTAAAATTTCAATGGCATATTAAGTTACTAATATTTTACTGGTACAAATTTTGCAGAGTCCTCGTCGGTAAGCAGTTGTGGATATCAATGCCTATTATTGGAGAAAAAGGTATTCAACTTCCATGCCCGTAACCCTCTCTGTCACATTCTTTTAGTTCTAGAGGAAGGGTGTGGTCCCTTTCCAGTCCTTTGATTAACAATGTAGTTATGTTCCAATTTTTGTACCATTTGATTAAGGGTAACCTGTTTTGTGATGGTAATTTCTATCATTGGAATAAAACACTTTATGGGGTGTTTGTTTGTTTGAATTCTGGATGAGATATGTCATATTATTCTTAAAAGAATTTGGGTTTCCTTTCCGCCTACTTGTAATGGCATAGTAGTTATTTCATTGGTTTAATGTATTAGCGACATACTGGCTCCTTCTAAGAAAGGATTTTGAAATGAATAAAGTTGCTCGACTATTGCCAGTTATATGTATATATTATCTGTAATTGACTCCATATCGCATGCTGATAAATGAATTCAAATTGCAACTATTGTACTTGTGTTAAAGGCTTTCCTTTTTAAATTCTAGGTGATTATGTTGTTATTTACACAGTTATGAATTTATTCAGGGGTATGTAAAGTTTCGAGATGTCCCTTCTTCCTTGGGCCTTCGTGCCTCTCATGATTAGTTCTGGTAATTAAATTGTGATAATTCAATTCACTCCAAATATAATTTCCAACATGTCAACCTATGGACCCATAGGCCAATTCGTCCTATAACTTTTTCATTAAACACTAGTTGATATAAAGATGTGAGAATGCTGTAGGTGTTCTATAATAATTCTTTGTATTTGCAAGGTCACTTCCATATTTTAAATATATGTATACATATATATCTTAGGCACTTGCGATTATGGCTATCTCCTCAAAATCATGACTATCCAGCTGGTACATGGAACAAATCTTAGTTAATTATTCTACTACCGCACATGCCTTTATATACCAGAAAATAAGTATATGTCCATACATACATACATATATATATATATATATATATATATATATATATATATATATAAACCGTGCAGTTTCCATATCCTTTCATCTAGTATACTTTCGGGAATTAGTACTCATAACAGTAGTGTGATATAGAAAAGATAATCCATTCTGAGCTAGCATAGAGACATTCTAGCAGTTCCTAAGTATTCAAAAGGATGCATTTGATCTTTAGTCCTTAATATTATTTCTAGTTAGAATTAACAGATGCATTCTATCATGTACACAACCATATAACATTTAGCCAGAGAAGGGGCAGAAATAGCATATCTAAAATAATGCGTTGAAAGACAAAGGGAACAACCATGTTCCTCCCAACCATAGAACAGGGAAGCCAAACTACTTGCCTGATTCACCCCCTAGCCTAACCATGAATCCATGAGGGCGAACTTGGAAAAAAATTCTCCTCAATAATGTCCTACTGCTCCAACAATTTCCCTTGACTCACACTCAAGTAGTGTTCATAACAACAAGTAAATCAATAGTCTCCTTCCCTAGCATACTTGGTAGCGTCCTGCCTCCTCACATAAGCTATTTATCAATTTTCCTAGGTCCTTTTTTCCCTCCCTTGGGAATTTTCATAGCTATCTAAATTCCTGATTTTCAGGGGCTGCCAATGGCCAAATCATTGATTTTCCACTTGTAACAATCATCCTAGAAGTAGTTCCAACATGTTCCCCACTCATGGAGTCATGGTCAGCTGATTTTAACATGGCTTTTCCATTTTTCCTCCTGCAAGCAATATAAAATATTCTATTTTTATACAAGTGTCATAGTCAAATAGTTAGTTAAGTCATATCAAATCTTTTCCCAACAGTCATAATAATTAATTACAATTATCAAATTCAAAATTCAAAATTGCCAGAAATGCATGAGTAAAACACTATCTTCAGTGTTCATTCCTTTCTTGGAACAGAATTGGATGAGATTTCTGAAAATCTCCCTCCAACTCCCAAGTGGCCTCCTCAGGACTAAAGTGCTTTGATTGCACCTTACCTGAGCGACGACTCTATTCTGAAGTACTAATTCTCTCCAGTCCAGAATGCATAGGGGTTCCACCTGAAACACGTCTTTGGCTTCCACCTGCACCAAGTTCCAATAGATCATATGAGTAGGGTCATGAATATACTTTTTCAACAAGGAAACATGAAATACAGTATGAATTCTTAGATTAGCTAGAAGTGCAAGTTGATAAGCTATGGATCCCATTCGAGCTAGTATCTCGAAGGGCCCACAAAACCTGGGTGTCAGCTTAGCATAGTTCCCTAACTTCAACGAGATTTTTTGGGCTTTGATCTTCAAATAAACATGCTCTCCCACTTGAAATTCCAAGTGTCTTCTTTTATGATCTGCATAACAATTCTCTCTGTCTTGTGCTTGTTTTAAGTTATGTTCTACCTTTCTTACCATGTTCCCTATTTCTTGGAGCATCATTGGTCCAACCATGAGTTGGTAAGCCGAGTTATCCCAACTAATTGGATTCGTACACTTTATGTCATACAGTATTTCGAAAGGGCTCAACTTAGCCGAAGTTTGGTACCAATTGTTATATGCAAATTCTACCAAGTGCAGGTAGTCTTCCCACTTTCTCGGTTTTGTTCTTACGTACATCCAGAGCATATCCTCTATGATCTGGTTTGTCCTTTTGGTCTGTCCATCCATTTGTGGATGATAGCTCGTACTGAAATTTAGGTTAGTGTTTATCCTTGCAAACAATTCCTTCCAAAACACGGATGTAAATTTTACATCTCTATCTGAAATCACCATTTTAGGAATAACATACAGTCTAAAAATTTCTTTCATGAGTATTTCAACAATGTTTATAGCTTTAAAAGTAGACTTTACAAGAATAAAGTGTGCATACTTAATGAGTTTATCGATTACAACCATGATAGAATCATTTTGTTTCTGAGTTTTAGGAAAACCTGTTATAAAGTTAAGTGATATAGTCTCCCATTTCCATTCTGGTACTGGTAATGGCTGTAATAGGTCGGTTGGCTATTGGTGCTCGACCTTAACCTGCTGACAATTTTGGCACCTAGCCAAGTACTATGTTGTTTCACCCTTCATATTAGGCCAGTAAAATAGTTTTCTATGTGTTGTTATTGTTTTCTGGTAACATTGATGGCCAGACTATGGCTTCTAATGCACTTCATCTAAAACTGTTAATTTTAACTATGGTGAATGTGGTATGTAAAGTCTATTTTTTAAATCATAATAGTCCCTTTTTGTCAATACTTAGATCTGGTTTATCTGAGTTTGTGATACCGTTTTGAAATTCTACCATCATCTTAGTGTAATTTCTATCATTAATTCCTGTTGTCCTTATTCTTTGTTGCAAATAACTTTCTTCCCTACTAATATTTATCTCAAATAACCCATGGACTCTTCTGCTTAAAGAATTTGTTACTTTATTTTCCTTACCCTTGATATGTCTGACCTCGAAGTCAAATTCGCTCAAGAAGGCTAGCCACCTTGCTTGTCTTGCATTAACACTTGGATGGTTAAACAAATATTTCACTTCACTATTATCCATCAATAGTATAAATTTTCTGCCCATTACGTAGTGTCGCCACATTTTTAAGGCGTGTATTACTGCTGCCAATTCTAAGTCATGAGTGACATAATTTTTCTCGTGTTCTTTTAATTTATGGGATTCATAACAAATAATGTGTTCTTCCTGAGTTAGGACACCCCATAGTCCTTCTTTACTTGCATCAATACATATGATGAAGTCTTTATTTGGATCTTCTACCTTCAATATGGGTGTAGTTGTCAATAATTCCTTCAGATTGTTAAAACTGTCTTGACACTTCTCTGACTAGTTAAACTTGGTTCCTTTCTTTTGTAATGATGTGATAGGGTAGGCTATCCTGGAAAACCCTTCTATAAACCTACGATAATATCCGGTGATTCCCATGAATGATTGGATATATGCTACATCCTTAGGTACCGACCATTCCATAATGGGTTTTGTCTTCTCCGAGTCTATGACAATGCCTTCTGCTAAAATTACATGTCCTAGATATTGTATTTCTTTTTGATAGAAGTCACGCTTTTCAAATTTGGTGTACAGTTTGTGTTTCCTCAACATTTGCAGAACTATACTTAAGTGTTCATCATGTTCCTCCTTTGTTTTTTAATAGACCAAAATATCATCGATAAATACTATCACGAACTTGTCTAAGTATTGACTGAAAATATTGTTCATCAGACACATAAATGTGGCTGGTGCATTAGTGAGTCCAAAAGGTATGACTATGAACTCATAATGTCCATATCTTGTCTGAAACGTTGTTTTGCTTATGTCCTCATCTTTTATCCTAAATTGATGATAACCAAATCGTAAATCCAACTTTGAAAAGATCTTGGCCCCACCTACTTGATCGAACATATCATTTATCTTAGGTAAGGGGTATTTGTTCTTAATAGTCATTTTTCTCTATTGTCTATAATCGATACATAGTCTTAGAGTACCATCTTTCTTTTTCACAAAGAGGACTGGTGCCCCCCATGGTGAGACACTCGGTCTGATATACTCTTTTTCCAACAATTCCTGTAATTTTATTTTCAGTTCTGTCAGTTCTGGTAGACTCATTCGGTAGGGTGCTTTTGAGATAGGGGTTAAACTGGGTAGTAGGTCTATGGAGAAGTCTATTTCCCTTCTAGGAGGTAATTCTGGTATCTCATCCACAAACATGTCTCTGAATTCAGTTAGGACCGCAAAGTCTTCTAACTTTGGCTTATCTTCTTTTTCTAATAGATTCATCACTTAGATGGCATAAACTTGACATCCCTTTCTAATACATTTCCTGAGTTTCATTGTTGAAACTTGTCTGACTAATAAAGGTTTTGGTATGCCTTGGGATGTTCTAACAGTGCCAAAATCATCTTTATAGCTAAGTATCTTTCTGTAATAGTCTAGTACTACTTTGTGTTGTTCCCACCAATCCATCCCGATAATCATATCATAAGATCCTAGTGGTAGGATGTTCAGATTGGTCATTATATTTTGACCATCTAAGATGAACTAAAAATCAGAAATAAAGTCAACTACTTTTCTTTTAGTACCTGTTGCTAGTTGTACAAGCCATGATTTTGTGTTCTTCAGCTTCTTAAGTTTATTTGACTCTACTACATCAGGAGTAATATAAATCAACGTAGCTCCAGAGTCAATTAAAATAGAAATTCGAGTGTCATTGATTTTACCTTCGATTTCTACCACAGAGGACTGGTGGTCATCTTGTCGACCATTTATGGCTACATTTATCAAATGCAAGCTTCTACCCACATCTCCCACTGTCGAGGCTTCATGCAAATTATGAACAACAATTCTATTTGATGAAATTAAATGTGGATGGTTCCTCCTTAGATGAGGCTTTCCACATTCCCAACACTTTAATGGCTCGCGGGAGCTGTCCCCAAACTTCTTCATTCCTAGGTTTATCGGTTTACCGCTACCTTATGTATTCACATGACTGGAGTGAAAATACTTTCTGTCCCTGTAGGACTATGGTAAACAACTTAAGAATCGCTAGATTTTTACCATATCCTCCTAGATGTATGGTAAGAACCTTACTAGTTCCATAAATTTATTTATAAGGTCCTCCATTGTCATCTATCTAAGTCGTAACTTGTAAAATT
>ML812200.1:8926-27836 GCA_009831015.1 Picea engelmannii
CACTGTCACTGACTTCATCTTCATCTGATGATGAGATGTCTTCTTTGGTGCAAAATTTTTTCTTGAAAAATTTCTTTGTAGTTCTTTTACCTTTATATGTTTGTCTACCTTTTGAGTAACCTTCATCATTTCTCTTTTTCTTACGAGGACATTTGTTAGCAAAATGACCAATACCATCACAATTAAAACAAATTAAAGGAAGCTTACCTCTGTACTTACTGTTGGTTCCCTTGTTCAGTCTTTTGACGAAGTTGGACACTTCTTCATCATCTTCCAAGACGTCGCTACTGCTGCTATATTCTTCTTGTTCCTTTTTCTTTTTCTTTGATCTTTTGGATGCTTTGAAGGCTGCTTCTTTTACATCTGGATTTTCCTGTTCAGTTCCCATCTCATATGCTGTGAAGATTCCATGCAGTTCGTCCATGCTTATTGAGTTTAGATATGATATTTCTTATAGTGTTGATATCTTAGGGTTGAATCTCATAGGAAGAGATCTTAGTACCTTTTGAACAATTACAAATTCTTCGATTTCTTCTCCCAATCCTATGATTGCATTCACTGTTTCATCAGCTCATAAGAAGTAGGCTGCATTATCTTCATCTTCCTTCATTTTTAGTTGTTCGAACTGACCTCTGTAAGTTTGAAGCTTTGCTTCTTTGACTTTTGAATCTCCTTCATAAATATTTCGAAGCTTGTCCTAAATATCTTTAGCAGATTTACAATGTGCAACTTTGGTGTATACCGTATCACTGAGACCATTCAAAAGTGAATTTATGGGTTTGGAATTATTCTCACCAAGTTTCACTGCTTTGTCATTTGTTGGTGGAACTACTGGTGATGTGTATCCATCTACAATTGATTGCCAAACTTGAAATCCCTGTGCTTGTATATATGTCTTCATCCTTATGATCCAAAAAACATACTTCTGTCCATCAAAATGTGGTATTCCATTTTTATACGAGTTGGTACTCTCCATGATCTACCTTTCAGTTGTTAAACTGATTTCTGAAGGAACCTGATCTGATACCAATTGTTGGATTAATGAGAGGGGGGGTGAATCAGTAATAGCTTAATTATAATCATTTTTCTTCAAATGTTATATCTATGTAGAATTATTATCCAATAATGAGTAGTAAGAAATAAACAATCACACACATACATAGTACACCAGTGTTTTACGTGGAAACCCAAATCGGGAGAAAACCACATAATGATTTTTCTTATATGTCTTGAAGAATTACATTCATTGGAAGCACCAACTTCCTTCGTTTTCCAGCTACAACTGGAAGGAGGCTCCAACCCCCTAGTTTCTCAGGCTACAACCTAAGGGAAGCTCCAACTCCCAATTCTCTGGCTACCACCAGAAGGAGGCTACAACCCCCAATGTTCTCCAACTACAACCAAAAGGTGGCTACAACCACATGTACTTGCCCCGTCCTACCACTATGAAGTGGAAGTAGAATGATGGAACCACTATATCACTGTGAGATATACCGCTATAAACTTGTACCAATAAATCTGAACCATGCATCAACCATGCATCAACCTGTACCTCAACCTATAATCAACCTGTACCATAAACAAGTGCATCAACCATGCACCAACCTGTACCATAAACAAGTGCATCCAACCATGTACCAAGTATGTACCAATCATGTGTCAACCACTCATCAACTATGACTCATCAATATGTACCAACATCATCAACTATACACCTCATGTATGTGCGCCAACTCATTAACTACTTGTCTCAACCATGTACTCAACATGTAACACAACCAAAATACATCATCAATTTCATCATCCAAATCTGATTTGTAGCTCTGTAATAGACTTGGTTTATATGATCAAATTCCTACAAACCTTCCTTAACTTTAAAAACAAGAGGCTAGCATTTTCATCAAACTTTTCTTTAGTCTCACATGCCTAGTTTTGGATTAGTCAACAACCCTAACTTGAAGTAATCATAACTTTGAACATGTAATGTATAAAGATATAAAATTGATACACAATGATCTTCATTGTGTTTAATGCAATTCCTCCAAGTATCACTACTTGGAACCTCTCAGAAAAGGAGTTATAGCAAAAATGGCATACCTTGCTGAATTCTGGCTTATTCTAGAGAGAGACCTTGTAGAGTGTGCCCCACAGACAATATTTTATGAAATGGTTTCAAATAATACTAAAGACTACACCCTAACTAACACAGTTGGTCTCACTAAATTTGGATCTGTTATGAAGAAGTTATGATGTTTTTACTCGAAACACCTGATTTTGACTAGTTTCATGACTGGCCACAAACCCTATTTTCCACGGAGTGTAACTCCAAAAATACAACGACCCACAAGCTGAATTTTTTTCCATAGATACTTGGATATGTTTTATCACTTTCATAGCAATTTCACGGTCTGAATCATTATAGAAAAAAAAGTTACAGCAAAAATGGTGAGATGACCTGTAAATAAAATACCTTAGAAAACACCATCAAACAAACATCCTACTCATTTGCAAATGTTTTTTGACTTAGATTCTCTTTTTAAAAATATTCCTTGGGAATCTACGGGCTATAATTAGAATAGTCACAGATATCTGTGACTAGTGTTTCTACCAGCTGTGGATATCCACCGGTTTCCTTAAGGCAACCCACAGATGCACAAAGATGGGTCAATTAAATGAAACTTAAGCTTAAATTTACTTGAAATTGAAGAAATGAAGTAAGGGAATGCACCCTACTACATATTGGAAAAATTGTGATGATCTACTTGTGACGTTATGGAAAAAATTGGTTGTATTGTCGAAAAATAGAGGAGATTTTTCAGTTTTTTTCTCCATCCTGCCCAATTTCATCGCAAGTGCGACGTAAGTTGAACTTTGTCACAAGAGAAACATCTTCCAAAGGTCATCACAAGAGAGATGACATCAAATGTTCATCGCAAGCGAGACGATGTCAACACTAGGTTTTCCCCTCCTCTAACGGTCACCCACTATTTGACAAAGTCAACATTGACTTGGTCAACTATCATCGGAATTGCGACGTTATAAAATCTATAAATATATTGCATTTTAGGGATGTTGCGACAATTTTGCTATAACAACGACGGTTCAAAAAGGGTATAAGGTCTTCTTGGTGAACAAAAAACAAGTTTTTTTTCATATGTTATAATAGAAAAATACAATAGATATTTTATTATACACCACTCAATTTTATAAGATAATCATTAGTATATTTCTATGGGGAAGAATGTTAGAAAACATTAGAGGTGGGAAAAAATTAAAGTGGGTGAAAAGGGTGACAATAAATATTTTTTCCCTTGCAAAACATGTTTTACTAGACGTCCCGAAAGAGTTTTAATAGCAACAGATTAAAAACATTGTAGAAAATATGGGTACATGGATGGGGGATCAAATGAATATCATCCCATGGTATATATATATATATATATATATATATATATATATATTATTTGTTTTAATATTGATTGTATTTGTAAAATTTTATATTGTTTTATACATGCACTAATTTTGCATGATTGTTTGTAATTATAAAGTTAGAGTTGCCCCCTAACTTTCTGGAGAAAGCACCAAGTAGTAGATCATGGCCAATAAGTGGAATACGGTTAATAAGTTAGATGAGAGAAAAAAACAAAGACAAGAAAAAATTGATGAAGCTTTCACAATTTACCAAGTACTTGTTTATCGAGTATTGTGTTTTGAATGTCATTAAAGTATTAGGAATATAAATGGAATATGGTCAATAGCTTATATGAGAGAAAAAAACAAATACAAGCATGAATGTTTATCAAGCATGAATGTGTTTTGAATCCCATTAAAGTATTAGGAATATACCACCAGGAGGTTAGGTCATGAAAAGGGGTCAAAGAAGGCATGGTCATGTGAGAACTCAAAAGGAAAAGGTGACCAAAGAGAAGATCAATTAGATATAGGCACATGAGAAATATTGATTACTATAATAGGTGTTGATTCTCGTCAACGCTACAAAGTGACCAGTTAATGGGGCCAACGTTGAAATTTTCTCAAACGTTTCCTATAGTCATTGAAATTTGACATGGTTGCACTAAATAAATGCCTTGACGATATGGGAGGGTTTCAAGACTCAAATATTACTCATATTATACCCACATAAGAAAATGGTTTGTAACTCGATGGCTATTAAGTGTAATATGGTCAATAACTTTGATGAGATCAAAAAACAAAGACAAGATCAAATAATTGATGAAGCTTATGCAATTTATCAAGTAGTTGTTTATCGAGTATTAATGTGTTTTGAATCCCATTAAAGAATTAGGAATATACCATTAGGAGGTAAGGTCATGAAAATGGGTCAAAGAAGACATGGTCATATGAGAACTCAAAAGGAAAATGTGACCAAAGAGAAGACCAAATAGATATAGGCAGATGACCAACATTGATTACTAGAATAAGTGTTGATTCTCATCGACCCAACAAAGTGACCAATTAATGGGGCCAACGTTGAAATTTTCTCAAACTTTTCTTGTGGTCATTCAAATTTGACATGGTTTCACTAGATGCATGACTTGATGGTATGGGAGGATTTCAAGACTCAAAGATTACACATATTATACCCACATAAGAAAATGGTCTGTAAATCGGTGGTCGATAAGTGGAATATGGTCAATAGATTATATGAGAGAAAAAACAAAGACAAGATCAAATAACTGATGAAGCTTGAGAAATTTATCAAGTAGTTGTTTATCGAGTATTAATGTGTTTTGAATCCCATTAAAGTATTAGGAATATACCACCAGGATGTTAGGTCATGAAAAGGGGTCAAAGAAGACATGGTCATGTGAGAACTCAAAAGGAAAAGGTTACCAAAGAGAAAACCAATTAGATATAGGCACATGAGTAGTCTTGATTACTATAATAAGTATTTATTCTCACGGACCCCCCAAAGTGACCAATTAACGGGGCCAACATTGAAATTTTCTTAAACTTTTTCTCTAGTCATTGAAATTTTACATGGTTGCACTAGATGCATGCCTTGATGGTATGGGAGGGTTTCAAGACTCAAATATTACTCATATTATACCCACATAAGTGAATGGTCTGTAACTTGATGACCAACAAGTGGAATATGGTCAATAACTTAGATGAGAGAAAAAAACAAAGACAAGATCAAATAACTGATGAAGCTTGTGCAATTTATCAAGTAGTTGTTTATCGAGTATTAATGTGTTTTGAATCCCATTAAAGTATTAGGAATATACCACCAGGAGGTTAGGTCATAAAAAGGGGTCAAAGAAGACATCGTAGTGTGAGGACTCAAAAGGAAAAGATGACCAAAGAGAAGACAAATTAGATATAGGCACATTACTAGTGTTGATTACTAGAACAAGTGGTGATTCTCGTCGACCCTGCAAAGTGACCAGTTAATGGGGACAACGTTTAAATTTTCTTAAACTTTTCTTGTAGTCATTGAAATTTGACATGGTTTCACTAGATGCATGCCTTGATGGTATGGGAGGGTTTCAAGACTCAAAGAGTACTCATATTATACCCACATAAGTGAATGGTTTGTAACTTAGTGGCCAATAAGTGGAATATGATAATATTTTAGATGAGAGAAAAAACAAAGACTAGATCAAATAATTGATGAAGCTTGTGCAATTTATCAAGTAGTTGTTTATCGAGTATTAATGTGTTTTGAATCCCATTAAAGTATTAGGAATATACCACCAGGAGGTTAGGTCATGAAAATGGGTCAAAGAAGACATGGTCGTGTGAGAACTCAAAAGGAAAATGTCACCAAAGAGAAGACCAAATAGATATAGGCACATGACCAACATTGATTACTAGAATAAGTGTTGATTCTCATCGACCCCGCAAAGTGACCAATTAATGGGGCCAACATTGAAATTTCTCAAACTTTTCTTGTGGTCATTCAAATTTTACATGGTTGCACTAGATGCATGCCTTGATGGTATGGGAGGATTTCAAGACTCAAAGATTACACATATTATACCCACATAAGAAAATGGTTTGTAAATCGGTGGTCGATAAGTGGAATATGGTCAATAGCTTAGATGAGAGAAAAAAGCAAAGACAAGATCAAATAATTGATGGAGTTTGTGCAATTTATCAAGTAGTTGTTTATCGAGTATTAATATGTTTTGAATCCTATTAAAGTATTAGGAATATACCAGCAGGATGTTAGGTCATGAAAAGGGGTCAAAGAAGACATGGTCGTGTGAGAACTCAAAAAGAAAAGGTTACCAAAGAGAAAACCAATTAGATATAGGCACATGACCAATCTTGATTACTATAATAAGTGTTTATTCTCGCTGACCCCACAAAGTGACCAGTTAATGGGGCCAACATTGAAATTTTCTCAAACTTTTTCAATAGTCATTGAAATTTGACATGGTTGCACTAGATGCATGCCTTGATGGTATGGGAGGGTTTCAAGACTCAAATATTACTCATATTATACCCACATAAGTGAATGGTCTGTAACTCGATGACCAACAAGTGGAACATGGTCAATAACTTAGATGAGAGCAAAAAACAAAGACAAGATCAAATAATTCATGAAGCTTTTGCAATTTATCAAGTAGTTGTTTATCATGTATCAGTGTGTTTTGAATCCCATTAAAGTATTAGGAATATACCACCAGGACGTTAGGTCATAAAAAGGGGTCAAAGAAGACATGGTCATGTGAGGACTCAAAAGGAAAAGGTGACCAAAGAGAAGACCAATTAGATATAGGCACATGACCAGTGTTGATTACTAGAAAAAGTGTTGATTCTTGTTGACCCTGCAAAAGTGACCAGTTAATGGGGACAACGTTTAAATTTTTTCATACTTTTCTTATAGTCATTGAAATTTGACATGGTTACACTAGATGCATACCTTGACGGTATGGGAGGGTTTCAAGACTCAAAGAGTACTCATATTATGCCCACATAAGTGAATGGTTTGTAACTCTGTGGCCAATAAGTGGAATATGATAATATTTTAGATGAGAGAAAAAAACAAAGACAAGATCAAATAATTGATGAAGCTTGTGCAATTTATCAAGTAGTTGTTTATCGAGTATTAATGTGTTTTGAATCCCATTAAAGTATTATGAATATACCACCAGGAAGTTAGGTCATGAAAAGGGGAAAAATATTCATGGTTGTGTCAGAACTTAAAAAGAAAAGGTGACCAAAGAGAATACCAATTAGATGTACACACATGACCAGTCTTGATTACTAGAATAAGTGTTGATTCTCGTCGACTCTACAAAGTGACCAGTTAGTGGGGCCAAGTTGAATTTTTCTCAAACTTTTCATATAGTCATTGAAATTTGACATGGTTGCACTAGATGCATGCCTTAACGATACAGGAGGGTTTCAAGACTCAAATATTACTCATATTATACACACATAAGTGAATGGTTTGTAACTTGGTGGTCAATAAGTGGAATATGGTCAATATCTCATATGAGAGAAAAAAAACAAAGACAAGAACAAATAACGGATGAATCTTGTGCAATTTATCAAGTAGTTTCTATCAAGTATTAAAGTGTTTTGAATCCCATTAAAGTATTAGGAGTATACCACAAGGAGGTCAAGTCATGAAAAGGGGTCAAAGAATACATGACCCTATGAGAACTCAAAAGGATACGGTGACCAAAGAGAAGACCAATTAGATATAGGAAAATGACCAATCGTGATTACTAGAATAAGTGGTGATTCTCATCAACCCTAGAAAGTGACCAGTTAATGGGGCCAACATTAAAATTTTCTCAAACTTTTCCTGTAGTCATTGAAATTTGACATGGTTGCACTAAATGCATGCACTGATAGTATGGGAGGGTTTCAAGACTCAAATATTACACATATTATACCCACATAAGCGAATGGTATGTAACTCAGTGTCTAATAAGTGGAATATGGTCAATATCTTAGATGAGAGCAAAAAATAAAGACAAGTTCAAATAATCGTTGAATCTTGTGCAATTTATCAAGTAGTTGTTTATTGAGTATATATGTGTTTTGAATCCCATTAAAGTATTAAGAATATACCACCAGGATGTTAGGTCATGAAAAGGGGTCAAAGAAGACATGGTCGTGTGAGAACTCAAAATGAAAATATGACCAAAGAGAATACTAATTAGATATAGGCACATGACCAGTCTTGATTACTAGAATAACTATTAATTCTCATCGACCCCGCAAAGTGACAAGTTAATGGGGCCAACATTGAAATTTTCTCAAACTTTTAGTATAGTCATTTAAATTTGACATGGTTGCACTAGATGCATGCCTTGACAGTATGGGAGGGTTTCAAGACTCAAATATTACTCATATTGTACCCACATAAGTGAATGGTTTGTAACTCGGTGGCTAATAAGTGGAATATAGTCAATAGCTTAGATGAGAGAAAAAAACAAAGACAAGATCATATAAACAACGAAGCTTGTGCAATTTATCAAGTAATTGTTTATTGAGTATTAATGTATTTTGAATCCCATTAAAGTATTAGGAATATACCACCAGGAGGTTAGGTCATTAAAAGGGGTCAAAGAAGACGTGGTCGTGTGATAACTCAAAAGGAAAAGGTGACCAAAGAGAAGAGCAATTAGATATAGGCACATGACCAGTCTTGATTACTAGAATAAGTGTGGATTCTCGCTGGCCACATAAAGTGACCATTTAATCGGGACATCATTGAAATTTGGCATGGTTTCACTAGATGCATGCCTTGACAATATGGGAGGGTTTCAAGCCTCAAATATTACTCATATTATACCCACATAAGAAATAGTCTGTAACTCGGTGGCCAATAAGTGGAATATGGTCAATAGACTAGATGAGAGCAAAAAACAAACACAAGATCAAGTAAATGATGAAGCTTGTGAAATTTATCAAGTAGTTGTTTATCGAGTATTAATGTGTTTTGAATCCCATTAAAGTATTAGGAATATACAACCAGAAGGTTGTTAGGTCAGGAAAAGGGGTCAAAGAAGACATGGTCATGTGAGAACTCAAAAGGAAAAGGTGACCAAAGAGAAGACCAATTATATATAGGCACATGACCAATCTTGATTACTAGAATAAGTGTTGATTCTCGTCAACCCTGTAAAGTGACCAGTTAATGGGGCCAACGTTGAAATTTTCTCAAACTTTTTCTGTAGTCATTGAAATTTGACATGGTTGCACTAGATGCATGACTTGACGATATGGGATGGTTTCAAGACTCAAAGATTACTCATGTTATACCCACATAAGCGAATGGTCTGTAACTCAGTGGCCAATAAGTGGAATATGGTCAATAACTTATATGAGAGAAAAAAATGAAGACAAGATTAAATGATTGATGAAGATTGTGCAATTTATTAAGTATTAATGTGTTTTGAATTCCATTAAAGTATTAGGAATATACCACCAGGAAGTTAGGTCATGAAAAGGGGTCAAAGAAGACATGCTCTTCTGTTATTCCAAGTGAAATTTCCCTTGTTTGGTTGAATATCTATCATATCTAAAAAGGAAATGAGGTCTTCCATCCTTTCTCTAAAATGGTCTCTAACTATGAATCCCCCCTTTTTCTCATTTTGATGAAGGGTGGTATTAAATTCTCCCGCAATGATACAATTTTGGCTAAACCCTAACTCCAATAGATCCATTAGAGATTCCAAACATTCTAAATTTTCATGATTGTTATTTGGCATATAGACATTAACCAAATGAATCGAAGTAGCATATTTGTTTCTTTATGCATAAGGAAGTTGCATATTTATGCATAAAGAGGTTGCATACATTCTGTAATATATTGGTTTCTGAAAAATATAGAGAAAAATAAACCGTTTTGCTTCCTTCTTGCACGTTATCTTTGAATTAGGAGGTGATTCAATCCAATGGTTAGAGGTTGGAATTTGATAGGGAGAATCAATTAGAGGCATTGTTTTGAGACTAGACAAAACTAGTTTTGGTACTCTTTTTTATGAATAGAACATACAGATGATGATGTTTGTTGGGTCACGTTTGGTAGCCTAACCTTACTATTGTTTAGAACCTCTCCCGAACTTCCTCTAAATTTCATCTCATTTCTATTTAGATTGTTATGTTAGTTAGGTGTAGCTTGAAATTAGTTTCCATAACTCTGTTTTGTTTACATTAGAACTGAAGAGATGAATCCAATATGCCACTTCCTTTAAATTTCATCTCACTTCTGTTTCGATTGGTGGATTGGTTAGGTCTAACTTCAACTTAGTTTTCATAAGTCTGTTTTGTTTACATTGGAACTGAACAAATGAATTCAATATGCCGTATATTTAGTATGTAGCATGGTTCTCTACTGTACTAAAATGATCTACCTTAACCTCTTCATTAACCTTCCCCTTTCAATTTATATGGTTTACAGAAATTACACGGTGTATCATGATTAATTTAAATATAAATATGAAGCTATATCATATCATATCATATCATGGGTTATGTTGTTTTTACATTCTTCTGTTTAAGAATTTTTTTATAGTAGCAACCTTAGAAGCTGATTGGTTTACTGTAAAAGAGTGCAGAGTTGTTTTTGTCACAAACAGGGTTCAAGGTAATAATAATGGATTGGAGTTTTCATAAAAGAAGACCACTCCTTGCAAGTTTTCATAGTTCCTTTATTTGATATTCATACCACTAAATAATGAAACCTCTGAAATCATGTTCGCATGTTAAGCCTCAAATATGAACATATAATGCGAAAGACAAAATGACAAAGAAAGAAAGAAAGAAGGAAGGAAAATGCCGAGGCTCCCTCCACTAATTGAACCCCCTCTTTATATCTAATATTTTCTCAAATAACTTTCTCCCCTTGGAGTGAGTGCCCTCATGCCAGGGTAACCTTCATCATCAGTGCCCCTTGTTGCGGCTTCCCATAACAAAGATTGTAACTCCCATAGTTGGTGCACCCTCTGTTACTATACCAAGAATAGCCTTAAGGGAATATCCAAATAATATGTCCTTATTTGTTGGGATGTGTAACTCATATAGTCCTATGTCCCCATTATGCCTGGAGTAAATGTATTGAGCTGAGAATAAGTTTCATCCATGTAACTCCTTTATCATGCTGACTTTGTATCCAATATTTTAGGATCCTTTGAATTACTGCATTTGGCATGCCTCATCAGGTTGCCTTTAGTGACTTTACTAAGCTGGGTAGGATATTTTACATAGTCCATGCCACCTTTTGCCTGTATATCCTCTTGTTGGTGCCTTTGCATCACAAACACAAAGTTATAAAGAGGGTCTGTGAGCTTTTTGTAGATCACTTATGAAAGCAGTTGAAATCTAATACCGAGAAAATATTTCTTATAGCCTTAAGGAGAGATGCAGAGTTTGTCATAACAGCTAAGAGCTTATCAAGTCTCAAAGTCACTCTCAAGATATGTTTTACTAGAGACTATCAAGGCTTATCTCTGTGAAGAGGGAAAGCATCCACACTAAAGGTTCCATTCTAGAATGCATTGTTTCCTTCAATAGTGACCTTAGAACATTTGTCTTGGATTGTTGACATCACCATCCAAAAACTCCACATTTCCGGCTAGAGGAAAAACTTTTAGTTTTGAGATAGCCTGGTTCAATTCAACTAAAGTAGCCTCAACAAATTGCCGTAATACAATAGCCATAGCACTTCTTGTTGAAGTATTTACAATGCAATACATATCTAATAAGTATATGACATACCTTTCCTTTGTAACCTTCAACATTCACAAGCAATTCCTTTTCCTATGGTAAGATCTGATGGTCAAATGCATAGGTGGACTGCTATTATGGCTAGAGCTTGATTTCCCCCCATTGTGTACTATGTTTGTGCTTCTGCAATTAAGATTAACCTAAGTTCCATGCACCTTTCTAAGATGTGAAGGTAATTTGCCTCCCAAGAACAAGGTAGTGCTAGAAAGCACCTTTCATCATTCTCATCATGCTAAGATAAGTTTCCTAAATTTGGATAAAAGAACCCATGGAGAGTGTCTCTAACATAAACATACAGGAGGGAATGGTATTCCTTGGGAAGTATGCCCAAGCTATCTCCATGAAAACCGCTTACTTTAAATAGGTACACTGCTATAATTTCTCTGAAACATGTGATTCAAATCTCAAACTTGCTTGTCCTGAGGCTGGTTGTAGATGGAATTCATTTGCATGATACTGAAGTTGGAATTGAGATTCCAAGGGAATATAATCTTGGGTTTTAATAGGGGGATACCCTTGAGGTCTGCATATAACAATGAAAAAATGTCTTTGGAGGTCACCAACAACCTTCTAACTTGCTCTTTCTCAGATGTAGAAAGTGATGAATTGATTGCTAATGTATTTCCATCTTCTATCTCCATAGATTCTACCTCCGGAATAGAAGAAACCTGACTACATACCTTTGGAGTCCATGTGCAAACATGCTCTATATATTATTTTTCCATTTTTGGGTCTTGTTATCGCACAATTTGTAGCTTAGGTTACAGGCTAAGGGATAGAGGCCAAACTGGCGTAACAGGAACCTTCCCCACCGAATGTCAACACAATGGGGAGGTTCTTTCTATTCAGGGAGGTTAGCCCAGGGGAGAGGTCCCCGGTAACCTAGGGTTTTGAAGAGGAAAAGGTATAAATTCAAGGTTGAAGTTTCCCCCCTCACAGGTTACCACCAAGGTCAGATAGTCCGGCTAATCAACCAATAAAGAAGTGTATGCCCAAATGAAAACACATGCATAATACAATATATATGCAGGCTATAACTCAATGGGTTAGTACTTCATATGACTATCTGATATCAAATATTTAAGCAATGTAAAAAAATAGATATCAATGAGGTCAACGTTTTGTTAATTAGCTATGAAAAAAACATCAATTCATCAATAACTATCGAGATGATAAAGCTAACAATGTATCCAACCAACACTTTACTCAATAAATGCTTTAGATCATCATCCAATTTCTTATAAAAGACAAATGTTGCGTCAATATGGAATAACCTAGTGTGACGTCAGCCTAGTTAGGGTTTCAAAATTTAAAGTTTTGAGAGTTGTGTTGAGCACTTTAACTTCAACGTTGGAGGCTAAAGAGCAGTGCCTAGGGTTATGGAGTTAAAAGGGAAAGGACGCACAAGTTGAAGGGGAAGATATTCAAAGGACAAGAGGGAAAGGTTTCAAGGTGCTGCAATGGCAGGGCCTTGAAAACAGAACCCTAGGGGAGAGAGGCTCACTCCGGTGTTGCTTAAGCAAGGCCTTGTGCTCTCTCCTCCTTCCCGCAAACGACTAGCTCAAAGATAAGCAAGATCAAGACAAGAGAGTTTAAAGAGGGAGAGTATTGCAAAGGAAAGGCTCTTTCATCAAACCCTAAAAGAAAAACGGCCCTAGGTGTAGATAACCTAGGTCTGGGACGTCCTCTTTCTCTTGAAATTTAAAAGTATGGCTAGCTTAGGGGAAAAATATAGAATGAGTGTAGCAATGGCTAGGCTCTCTTCTTCTTCTTCAATGGCTTAAAAAGTTTTTCTATCAGGGGACATGAGACAACAACCTACTTGTGTGTTTTTCCCCTAGGGTTTTGATTCAACAATATATATATAAATAGAATGCAAGAAATTAAACTACAACCATTCAATCAAGAAGTTTTGCAGAAAAATACTTACAAATCATCAAGAAAATAGCATGCAAACCCTAGTTGTAAACCTTCATTCAAGAAAAACACCATAAATTTGCCAAAAATCTCCTCTCCAAACAAGTGCGCCTTCCTCAAATCAGCCAATAACCCTAATAGGGCACAAAAATCAGACCTCACTAGGAGAGTGAGTTGTGTTATGTTCAAATGAGGGAAAAACATCCTCAATATATACTGTATCATGACTATTTAATTATTTAGGTCATTAAAAATAGCTGACAAGGCTACAAACCAGAAATCATACTGTTCTACATTTAACTATTTACTAAAACCCTAAATGAGCAATAAATGAGATGTCAAGCCCCTTTGAGGGAGACGTTGGCCCTTTTAGGGAAAAATACAACACTAAATGACAAACATTGGCCCTCCTTGGGCCTCCAAACTCTGCCACATGTGCCAAAATGCCTTTTCAAACTGCCATACACTGGAGGTGATGTCTATGGTTCCTATATGATGTACTGGGCCATCAAAGGGACACGTTCCACCTGAAGTGGGTCAACCCCCCTGGGTTGGGCTCAACCAAAGTGTCTTGGATGAAACATACTTCTTCTTCTCAGGCACAATAGCTCAACTAATCATTGTCATGTCTCTGCCCCTGATGGGGTCCCAACAACAATCTAATGGGCTCTTCATCCCCATGGAGGTCCGAACTAATCATCTCCCCATGTGTACCGGTCCACTTGGTACATGTCCGTAGGGCATGGTCCTGGACATCAAAAACTTTGCCCTCCATGGGCTCATCAGTCACATGGATCATAGCAATGTTAATCATGTTTCATCATTAATGTTATCAAACACATGCATAAAAACCTTGATATATCATCCAATAGCTCAAAAATATTACAAAGGCCTACAATACAAAGCTGAAGAAAAGGAAAAAACACCCTATTGGGCTAGCATCCATAAGAAAAGGAAAATCTCCAAGGGGTATCATCCAATCCATGTAAATCAAGGTGATGTGGTCAAGGGATGTCTAGGATTAGGGTAGAGTGAGAGTTAGGTCTGCATGGTTTTACCTGTGGGTGCCTTTGTAGAAGGTGAGTTGTACCTATCATGGATGCAAGTTTTTTCCAAGCCCCTTTTTCCTTTTATTCTTATCTTATTTTGTTCTTTTCATTCTTTTTATCCAAGGACTAATTGGAGGACACTGCCTTGGCGTGGTGACCAGAGCTAACAGTGTTACCCACAAGTACCTTCACAAAAATGGTAAGATTGGCTTGTGATGAGACCCCCTTTCCTTTGGCCTTGCAACCAAAGGTCACTGCCCTGGCATGGTAACCAGATGATGGTAATGTTATACTACTAAGTACCCATGAACCTAATAGGCTAGCTCATGATGAGACCCCCTATCCTCGTAATTAGGTCTTGTTTTTTTATTTTTCTTTGGTCCCTCTTGTTTCTTACTGAGAGGCCTTTTATTGCCTTCTCGGGGATCCCTGGGCAAAGCATCTCTAGGTTTTATTTTATTGGATTTTATCTTTTACTAGATGCTTTTACCTTCTAGGCCTTTAGCCCCTTCTTCCCATGAGATAAGGTGCAACCCCACCAACAGATCATCCTAATGTCTAGACTAGGGGAATGGGGTATATGAGTGGGAGATAAGATGAAAAGTGATAATATGATGGGAGCGTATGATGGCTCTTCAGAAATCCCCGCGGTGGCAAACCAAAACCTATAGATACAGGCTTACTAGGACCCTGTCAATCCCCCCAACCATGGTCAAGTGGGTCAATGTAAGATCCAAGCAGTTGTTAGAAATAAAAGGAGTAAGATGCATATATCTAAAGGTTATAATGATAAAAAATGACACATACCATGATACCTAGACCAATTACCTCATGAAGAAAGAGCCTTCTCCGATACAAGACCAAGCCGATGGTGATGGATGTTGCTACTGCCGACAAGATGAGTCTGATGAAAGAGAAGAAAGATGGGCCCTCCAGGGCCATGCTCAGGTCATTCCTGCTCTTGGTACTCCATGTCTAGGACCTGTGGGCCTCGAGACATGATCTCCTAGTTATCCCTAGAAATCAGGGTTAACATCTGGCTCCAACTCAGGGACATGTGATCACCGTAGAGCGCATGAGAACCTCAACATTTCTGGCATAACCTACAGACCTGCTCAACTCAAAAAGGGCATCAGTAACAAAGGTGGGGTGGTATTGCCACCCCGCAAATATGTGTGTGTGTGTGTGTGTGTGTGTGTGTAACTGGAAAAATAATCAACAATGAAAAGGAAACTACTTAACTACACTTACCTCTGGTTGGATGTTTGGTGTAGTCAAATAACCAATGAAGCCAATCCAACAATGTCCCACAATACCTGCCTTTGTGCTTCATCATAACCAGAAAAATGACAAATTGAGCACAAAAATGACATGGGTTAGAACATGTATCAGATCATCGGGAATCTCAAAGTCTAACTCATGGAGGCGGGTGAGAGGGATAAAATCCTGCCAAGTCCATCTCTGAGGAAAGTACTCAATCCACTTCAAGAAAGGGTCATGAAAAATGCAAGGTTCAGAAAACTGACTCAAAGGGCCTGCAAACTAGCTACCTAGGACATCCTCACGCTCTGAAGTGAAGGAAAGGATCGACAAAGATCTACTAGACGAATGGAAAACTATCAAAGGAAAGTTGAAAAACTAGGATAACTGACTCAAACTTGCAGTACCGAACCAACCCTTGGAGTCCAGGGTTTGCTTAGGAGGAAACTCAACATAAAAAAGGTACTTCCCAAATACACCTTTAATAGAAAATCACAGTGAAGTAACAACATGTGGTTGGGGTGAAACGTCATGAGAATCCTTCTTCAGGCAAACAATGTTTTTACTCCTATCAAAATCCAAGCATAGTGGCGGTTGATAGTCATCTTCATAGGGTAAACCTAAGTGCTCGGAGGAGTACTCATCAAAATCCTCAAGGTAAGACCGAAAATCATCAGGAAAATACTGTACTTGGTCAACCTTGGGTGTTTGTAGAGAGTCAGTAAAAATCTCATCTCCCTGTTGCCACTGATTAAGAGCTTGCTATGATGATTGCAAAGGCAATACTCAGAGATGACTCTTTATGTCATATATGGGATCCATATCATAACTAACCACATCCCACCTACGTTTCCCAACATGTATGAACTCGTCAAAATCAGCTATGTCAGTATCAATATCATAACATGGAGGAGTCAAAACATCTAATACTTCTGTACTCTCTGTGTCATAGAACAAGGTATCATCAAAAAATGGGAAAGGAAAATGACTTACCTCATTATCTTCATATTTTGCAGGAGGGACATGATCTTGGAGATCTTCATCAGACTGAGGAGTGGTCACTGGTGCTTCATCCTCATAATTTATGTTTCTAGTTATATCTTTGCTGCATTCTATTGGATTATGGGAGAGTTCCTCTTCAAGGGGTTGATAATGGTCTTCATAAACCTCATCTCTTATATCAGAGGATTGTTGGTATTGATCATGATATGCTCTTTTGAGATCTTCTACAATCTTAGTGGTGAATCCTTTGTGGTCTAAGGCTACCATGAGGTTTTGAAGGACAACTTCATATGTTTGGCAATCTGGCTTAGTAAGGTCTATAAACCTACTGATGAGGTCTATGAAAGATGATATACCCTTGTCCTTGCAACAACTCTTAAAAAGATCTTGTAAGTAGGACGGAAGGGTGAGTAAGAACAATTTTATAAGAGCATCCTCTCCTCCCAAATTTGTCTCGTTCATATAATCCAAAAAATTTACAATGTGAGGAGTCGGGAGACCCAAAAATGTTGGAGAGTTGTTTAACCATTTTGTATCAAAGTAATTTGGGTATCGTTGAAAAATTCTGAAATCAATACTTGGATACATTTGTTCCTAGTGTGCCATGATCCCATAACTTGGAAGTATCACATAAAGTAAGGTGGCACCCTGAGAAAAATTAGTGGAGTCGCCAGATAATTTGCCTGAAATTATCAAAGAAAAAGGGAAAAATACCTAGTGGAGTCACCATGTAAGCTTGTAAGAAAATAGTATTTGAGGCAAGGCTTACCAAAAATATTTGTTGTTTGAGGAGAATTGACTCAGTGTTCCCCGACAATGACACCAAAATGTTATCGCACAGTTTGTAGCTTAGGTTAAAGGCTAAGGGATAGAGGCCAAACTGGTGTAACAAGAACCTTCCCCACCTAATGTCACCACAATGGGGAGGTTCTTTCTATTCAGGGAGGTTAGCCCAGGGGAGACATCCCCGGTAACCTAGGGTTTTGATGAGGCAAAGTTATAAAGTCAAGGTTGAAGTTTCCCCCCTCACAGGTTACCACCAAGGTCAGATAGTTCGGCTAATCAACCAATAAAGAAGTGTATGCCCAAATGAAAACACTTGCCCGAAACAAGACAACAATAATACAATATATATGTAGGCTATAACTTAATGGGTTAGTACTTCATATGACTATCTGATATCAAATATTTAAGCAATGCAAAACAATAGATATCAATGAGGTCAACGTTTTGTTAATTAGCTATGAAAAAAACATCAATTCATCAATAACTATCGAGATGATAAAGCTAACAATGTATCCAACTAACACTTTACTCAATAAATGCTTTAGATCATCATCCAATTGCCTATAAAAGAAAAACACTGTGTCAAGATGGAATAACCTAGTGTGACGTCAACCTAGTTAGGGTTTCAGAATTTAAAGTTTTGAGAGTTGTGTTAAGCACTTTCACTTCAACGTTGGAGGCTAAAGATCAGTGCCTAGGGTTATGGAGTCAAAAGGGAAAGGACACACAAGTTGAAGGGGAAGATATTCAAAGGACAAGAGGGAAAGGTTTCAAGGTACTGCAATGGAAGGGCCTTGAAAACAGAACCCTAGGGGAGAGAGGCTCACTCCATTGTTGCTTAAGCAAGGCCTCGTTCTCTCTCCTCCTTCCCAACAAATGACTAGCTCAAAGATAAGCAATATCAAGACAAGAGAGTTTAAAGAGGGAGAGTGTTGTAAAGGCAAGGCTCTTTCATCAAACCCTAAAAGAAAAATGACCCTAGGTGTAGATAACCTAGGCCTGGGACGTCCTCTTTCTCTTGAAATTTAAAAGTATGGCTAGCTTAGGGGAAGAAGATAGAATGAGTGTAGCAATGGCCAGGCTCTCTTCTTCTTCTTCAATGGATTAAAAGGTTTTTCTATCAGGGGAAATGAGACAACGACCTACTTGTGTGTTTGTCCCCTAGGGTTTTGATTCAACAA
>ML812200.1:27930-68173 GCA_009831015.1 Picea engelmannii
AAAAATATATATATATATATATATATATATATATATATATATATATATATATATATATATATATATATATATATATATATATATATATATAGAATGCAAGAAATTAAACTACAACCATTCAATCAAGAAGTTTTGCGGAAAAATACTTACAAATCATCAAGAAAATAACATGCAAACCCTAGTTGTAAACCTTCCTTCAAGAAAAACACCATAAATTTGCCAAAAATCTCCTCTCCAAACAAGTGCGCCTTCCTCAAATCAGCCAATAACCCTAATAGAGCGCAAAAATCAGACCTCACTAGGGGAGTGAGTTGTGTTATGTTCAAATGAGGGAAAAACATCCTCAATATATACTGTATCATGACCTTTTAATTATTTAGGTCATTAAAAATAGCTGACAAGGCTACAAACCATAATTCATACTATTTTACATTAAACGGTTTACTAAAACCCTAAATGAGCAATAAATGAGACGTCAAGCCCCTTTGAGGGAGACGTTGGCCCTTTTTAGGGAAAAATACAACACTAAATGACAAACGTTGGTCCTCCTTGGGCCTCCAAACTTTGCCACATGTGCCAAACTGCCTTTTCAAACTACCATACACTGGAGGTGACATCTATGGCTCCTAGATGATGTCCTGGGCCATCAAAGGGACACGTTCCTCCTGAAGTGGGTCAACCCCCCTGGGCTGGGCTCAGCCAAAGTGTCCTGGATGAAACATCCTTCTTCTTCTCAGGTGCAATAGCTCAACCAATCACTGTCATGTATCTACCCCTGATGGGGTCCCAACAACCATCTAATGGGCTCTTCATCCCCATGGAGGTCTGAACTAATCATCTCCCCATGTGTATCAGTCCACTTGGTACCTGTCCGTAGGGCATGGTCCTGGACATAAAAAAATTCACCCTCCATGGGATCATCAGTCACAGGGATCATAGCAATGTTAATCATGTTTTATCATTAATGTTATCAAACACATGCATAAAAACCTTGATATATCATCCAATAGCTCAAAAATATTACAAAGGCCTACAATACAAAGCTGAAGAAAAGGACAAAACACCCTATTGGGCTAGCATCCATAAGAAAAGGAAAATCTCCAAGGGGTATCATCCAATACATGTAAATCAAGGTGATGTGGTCAAGGTGATGTGGTCAAGGGATGTCTAGGATTAGGGTAGAGTGAGAGCTAGGGATGCATGGTTTTACCTGTGGGTGCCTTTGTAGAAGGCGAGCTGTACCTATCTTGGATGCAAGTTTTTTCCAAGCTCCTTTTGCCTTTTATTCTTATCTTATTTTGTTCTTTTCATTCTTTTTATCCAAGGACTAATCGGAGGACACTGCCTTGGAGTGGTGACTAGAGTTGACAGTGTTACCCACAAGTACCTTCACAAAAATGATAAGGCTGGCACGTGGCGAGACCCCCTTTCCTTTGGCCATGCAACCCAAGGTCACTGCCCTGGCATGGTAACCAAATGATGGCAATGTCATAATGCTAAGTACCCATGAGCCTAATAGGCTGGCTCGTGATGAGACTCCCTATTCTTGTAATTAGGTCTTGTTTGTTTATTTTTCTTGGGTCCCTCTTGTTTCTTGCTAAGAGGCCTTTTATTGCCTTCTCAGGGATCCCTGGGAAAAATCTCTAGGTTTTATTTTATTGGATTTTATCTTTTACCAGCTACTTTTACCTTCTTGGCCTTTAGCCCCTTTTTCCCACGAGATAAGGTGCAACCCCACCAACAGATCATCCTAATGTCTAGACTAGGGGAATGGGGCAGATGAGTGGGAGATAAGATGAAAAGTGATAATATGATGGGAGCAGATGATGGCTCTTCATAAATCACCCCGGTGGCAAACCAAAACCTATATATATAGGCTTACTAGAGCACCCTGTCAATCCCCCCAACCATGGTCAAGTGGGTCAATGTAAGATCCAAGCAGTTGTAAAAAATAAAAGGAGTAAGATGCATATATCTAAAGGTTATAATGATAAAAAATGAGACATACCATGATACCTAGACCAATTACCTCATGAAGCAAGAGCCTTCTTCGATACAAGACCAAGTCGATGGTGATGGATGTTGTTGCTGCCGACAAGATGAGTCTTATGAAAGAGAAGAAAGATGGGCCCTCCAGGGCCATGCTCAGGTCAATCCTACTCTCAATACTCCATGTTTAGGACCTGTGGGCCTCGAGACATGATCTTCTAGTTATCCCTAAAAATCAAGGATAATAGGTCTTTTAGGAGTTAATTATTTGTTGGTCATCATCTTCCTCTTTGAAATTCCTACATTGGTTGATGGCCAGGGCCTCGACTGCATCGTCTTCCTCTTCCTCTTCCTAATTTGTTTTGAGGAATTTGTACCTATCATTAATGTCCTCATCATCAAACTCTTCCTCTTCCTCTTCTATCAACTGTACTTAATTATACATTCACCAAACAAGCATGGTAGGTACATTTGTTAAGCTAATAACAAAATTCAAAGGCTTGACTTTTGCAACATGGTTTTGATACCAATTTAAGCTATTCCCCAAGACATACACCAAACAAAAATGATATGCCAAAATAATGGATTAAGAGTTAGTTGGGATTGTTACTTGTTTGTTACAAATTGACCCCTTCTTATAATCACTGTATAATTTTGGTGCAAATGAATGAAGAACCCATAATGCAGGCTACTTGGATTTCTAGTAGAAGTTGAAGGAAGAACGCACATATAACCTAAAGAAAATATAGAAATAGAAACCTAGGTAAGCCTCCATCAAAGGTTTCAGTGATATAGTTGAGTCTATATATACTATACTATAACTGCCAAATGTTATAAGAAGGGGTGAATTTGTAACAAAATGTTATAAGAAGGGCTAAATTACCACAAAATATGTCACCCACGAAATTGTAAAGTCCCAAGCACCTAGGTGATAGCTTTGTGTAACTAAGAAGGAATGCCACTGTCACCTCACCATCCTGCTTCAAGGGGGGCTTCCCTAAATAGAATTGCAGGAATTTTAGGCTATGAAGTACAAAGGTGATATGAAGAGTAAATTCCAGCAAAACGAATTTATACACATTAAGGAAAATAAGTGGATGGTGGACTGAACATTGTCAAATAAAAATATCATAAAACTATATGCAAACATAGTAAATCTCAGATCCAAAATACTTGACTGAGAACAAACATTTTTCCCAATACTCATCAACGGAATAATGACATGACCAACCAGACAAAATATTATCAAAGACAATATTTGGAAATCCCAGTTCTCTGAGCAAAACCTTATTCAAATCTTCATTCTGAAATACATACAAAAAACCAACAGTTCTATTAAAAAATGAAGGAGGTATAGTCCATACGACTCTGTATAGTTCTAGGTTTCTTTGTTGGGCGTCTGACGATTGTAGGAAGCTTCTTGGTATGGATCGGGTTCTTCCTTCTCTTGCTGCAAGTGGTGACACAGTCTTTGATATCAATATCTGATATCCTCTTCTCCTCTTAGCTCTACTGGTACGACCCTTTCCTCTTCTTCTGCAGGTATGGCCCTCTCTCGGCCTCAATCCACACAGATCGTACAGATTTTCTTTTGTTGGCTACAGGTTCTAATTCCTTTTCCCTGGGAGAACTCTTTGGACCATTTATTTCCCCCCCTTATCTCCTGTACCTTGTCTCAACTTGGTTTCTCCTTGCCCTTTCTTGGCCTCTTTGCATGACCATACTCAACCCGTATGCTTGACCCTGCTCGACCTCCTTGACTAGATATTTACCTTGCTCTGCCTCCTTGATTGGTTCTCCTTAACTTGTCTCTTGACCTCCCTTGGAAGATCCTCCTCACTCATTCGACTAGCTTCTCTCTCTTGAGGTAAGGTGAAATGAGGCTTTCTAGGTATAATATAATCCTAGCCTCTCTCTCATGCAATTTTGTCCCTTATATTTTCTTCTCAAGACCTAGATCTGATGGTGGGGACTTAATCACTCATTGAGACAACTTAAGTCACATCCAATGGTTGTGACTTAATCTCAAGTTGACTAAGTGATCCCCACCCACATTATGTTGTCCAGACATAAAGTGGGCCCCTTCCACACTACTAGACACCCCTAGTGTGGAAGTACCTACCCAAGCTACGCAATCTAACTCTCCCTTTTAGCGAGGGTGGTACTACCACTAGAGCTGCCTCCTCTATGGTCCACATCACTATGAGTCTCTCCCTTTGAATATGAGAGACCCATCCTCTCCAAGTTTGGATACTCAACCTGCTCTTCTTTGTAGCTGTTCCTTCCATCTATACTGAGACCATCTAAGTATCCCCATTCCTTCAATTCAGTCCATTCCCACCATGTGGGCCTGTCGAGGATAGCTGCTTGCTCTTTTCAGTATGAAGCAACTGTCTCATCACCTCCATCCTTGAAATTTTAGATAGGCTGTCACCACAACCTTTACAGGCGATCCTCACTGATGCCTATCATCACAAGTGGTCCTAGTGCCCGACCTCTAATAGAGCGAATATGCACACCACAACCAAATAAATTGACACCGTAGCCTTGATGTTCCAAGGCTGAGATTGAGAGTATACCGACTCTCATACCTGGTACATAAAGCACCCCTGGCACCCTTATAATCTTCCCATATTCTATTTGTAGTGATACCACCCCTTGTCCTCGGACTACCATCATGCTAGAGTGCACACCACATCTCACAGAACCTGAGTCTTGTGCTGTAAACTCTTGAAGGATAAGTTTTTCACTTGTCATGTGACATGTGGCACCACTATCTATGTACCACTCTTCCTTGTGCCTATCCTCTGTGTTTAGAAACAAAGTATATTTGTTTTGAAACATTTTTGAGAACTCACGGGATGTGGCAGATAATTGATGCTCTTCTTCCCCATCCTTGTCCTCGATTTTAGTTGAGGCTGCTAACTCCATCCTTTTTACTCTTGCTCCATATCCCTTCTTGGCTTGAGGGCATTGGATAGCATAATTGGGTGAATTAGGACAAAAATCTCCATACAAAATGTTAAATAAATTTTTTTAGATGAATGTGATGCCACATGTCATCTTTCTCATCATCCAAATTCATGCAAAGTGCATGCAAAGAGCCACTTGTCTTCTTCATGTGCTAGGGCACTCTTCAAGAGTAACCAACTTAAATAAAATAATAAAATGCCAAGTCAAAGTGGTAGGGAGAATTTCCAATAACAGTGTGAAAAAGCCAATTGTAAAACTCCAATGATGAGGGCACTCTCCAATATATGAGTGTGAATGCCGAGTGTCTTGACTAGAGCGCTTCTTTTAAAATCCCTTTGACCAAGAACAATATAAAATGTCTTATTTAAGAGGATTTCCCTTGAAATGAGTTCTTATTTTCCCACTTGACTAGAGCATAAGCCATTAAAATATTCCTTATCAAGTGCACGGTAGGAGAAAGTGCTTTGTGGAGCTTTTTGACTAGGATAATACAATAAAATATTCTTTTAACAAGTATGGCCTAGGAGATAGTGCCTCTTGTCCACAAAACCACCACCATAATAAAATATTCCATGTATGCATGCACCCTTGAAGAAAGATGGTGGTGCGCCCTTGAAATTTGTGCAGTTTGACCAAGTCAACCATGAAGAAGCCACCGTAGGAATTGCGCCCTAGATATTTTTTCAAATGGGTCCTGTCATTGCACAAGTTGTAGGTTGGGAAAATCCCGACCCAACCACCAAATGGTGACAACTAAGAGGTCACCTACTCACTATCACCTTAGGCAGGTGTCCCCGTCACTTTAGAGGTGAGGTAGTCACCTCAAGGGGGGAATCCCGGTGACCCTAGGGGGAATAAGATGAAGATGGATGGATATGGAAATGAAGTCCCTAGAGCTCAAGTCTAAATGTTATGAAAGGATTGGAATGAAGTCTTGGGAAGGTTCAAGGGTTTCCAAGTAAGTTGAGTGACCCGCCAAGTGTGAATACCTACACGAGACAGAAGGACAACCAAACATATAGTATAATATGTTAGTTGGACAAGCAAGTTAAGCTTGCTTTCCCTAATTTGCAGCAACAATAAATAATACATACTGGCTCAATAAAGGTAACAAGGGCTGCAAAATAAGTGCTAATTATGTGATAAATAAACAAGAGATAAAGCTAGTGGAAGCTAGCTCAGCTCACCAATGATTAATCTACAACTTTAGCACAAATAGAAAGGATGAAATAAAATCTTACTGCAGACATATTATCAGCCTTACGGATTTAGAAAACTTGTTACAACAATGGTAAAATCAGCCACTGAAATTAGTAAAGAAACCACCCAAGCAATGCCTTAAACCAAGTAGAATATGTTAGCAAACTTTTAACAAATTTTGATGGTTAAAGCACAAGTTATAAGTGGTTTTGTTTTAGGGTTTCCGCAGTCACTTTATCAGCCTTATGTCTGTAGCAAACCAAGCCCTATATCATCAAAACTATACAACACAAATCACTTGTAAATAGCTCAAAGGATGCGCTTAGGTTAGTAGAGGGTTAGGGTAGAAATTTAGGCCTAGTCTAGGGTTAGTTTAGGAGCTAGTTAGGGTTAGTCACCTAGGGTTAGCGCAGCCTTAATGGCTGTAGGTTAGTGCCTATTACAACAACAATTTGTAGTGTTTGAGAGGGGATGCCTCAATGAGGCAAGAGAGCCAAAGGCTCAAGGAATGTTTCCCCAAAGAGAGAGACTTGAAACTTGTAAAATCACGTTTTCCAAGGCAATAACTTTGTTCCTCTAATGAAATAATAAATGACTAGTGATCTTAATAATTGGGTTAATGGGGTCATGCAAAGAAAGAGCTAGAGAAGCTACCTCCTTGGGGGTGTAAATCCTCTTACTCCCCAAGGCAAGTTTCTCTAGCTAGGGTTTAACTAAGAGGGTGTATGCCCTTATACTTCTCTTAGCAAACCCTTGTTTAACCAATAATATGAAGCATACAATGATGAATAATATGGTGGGGGTGTATTCCCTTATACTTCCCACCTATCTCTTAGCACAATAACCTTGAATTGAAACAAATGATAGCATGAAAATAAAAACCATACCAATTTCAAGGAAAAATGCTAAGATAATCCATGACAATAGCAAGAGAGAAGCCTTCCAAGGTTAGCGCATCACTTCCATCAACCATTACATCAAGAGATAACCATAAACAAGATCCAAGAGAGACAATTTTCCAAAGATAGCAAAAATTTCAGACCAAGTACTTCTCACAAGAGGGAGAGTTATCTTAAAATGAGATCTTATGATCTCTTATTTATACAAAATCTCACCAAGGTGACTTGTCCACATAATTAGGGGTAAATCACAAGACTAGGGGTAAACAACCCTAATATTTACCTCTTAACAAAAAAATATTAAACAATTCATCTAAAATTCACTTTTGCACATAAGAAAACCCTAATTTTAGAAGGATGTCACCCCTTTAGGGGATGTTTTGGCATGTGGAGCAAGTCGTTGGTGTAGGAGGAGGGTGGCTAGCCTTGCTAAAGCCACATGTCAAGTATCCAAGTTTCTTCCTTCATGGTTAAAGCCCCTTTATCCTCAAAACATCCAAGTGCCAATGCATCAACCACACCACCAAACCCTAACCCCCCTAGGTGACCTCATGCCTCTAAAAGTGACGTCCTACCCCTCCTAGGAAAAACGTTTGGCATGTGGGGGCTAGGTTATGTAATCCAAGTCATCTCTTAGGCCTTCCAAGTTTGATCTTTCTCATCTAGCATGCGTGCCCTTCGCATCCGCCTGTGGGCTTCAAGCCCCATGGAAGCCCAAGCTAGGCTTGTTCTTCCAAAACTGTCCACCAACTAGGTCCTGCAAAGGCAAATAAGCATGTCCTCCAAGGATCTCAAGTCATAACATCATGATAAGTGGAATCCAATCAATAAATGAGACATCTAAGTGTGTGTATCAAAGACCACTATATCAAAAAATTAATTGGTCAAAGACATTATGCGACTTGCCAAGATTGAATGTGGGAGGGATGACAAGGTGTCCTATTAGGTAGATATTGCCCTAGGTCAAGGAGATATTCCAAGAGATCCCTCTCTAAGCCATGTAAAGTGGGTGAAGTGGTTGGGGTGAAGACTCAATGGGCATAGGGCTCATGACATACAAGAGGTCATAGTGTCTCATTCATGGGTGCCTTTGTAGAGGGTGTGTGGTACCTTTTTCCGCAATACACTTTTTCTAAGCCCATTATTTGTCAGTATTTCATTCTTTCATAATTTTAAGGAAAGGTTGAAGGCCAGGTGTCCAAATAATGGTAGTGTCACCCACAAACACCTAGTGGAAATGAGAAGGCTAACTTTTGATAAGACCCCCTTTCTCTCATCCATGCAACTGAAAGCCATTACCCTGGATTGGTGACCAGATGATGGTAATGTCATACCACTAGATATCCATGGACATGATAGGTCAGCTCGTGATGAGACCTCCTATCCTCCAACTAACCTTTCAAGCATTTTTAATCATATTTTATTGTGGGTCCCCCTTTACTGAAAGATAAGTGTTTCATTGCTTTCTTGGGTGATCCCTGGGAAAAGCATCTAGAAGGTTCATACATAGGCTTTTTTCTTTTACCCAACATCAATCCCTCTGGGCCTTCAACCCCTTATTCCCATAGAATGAGGGACAACCCCTTCTTGGGTCAATACACCCTAAAATCCCAAAATATAAGGAAATGGGGGGAAAAGGTGATGGAAAGTGGTAAGTATGGTCGGGAACAGTACGATGGATCTTCAAGGGAGTTCCTAGTAGCAAACCCATCCCCAAGGAAGACCACTTACTAGGGCATAATGTCAACCACTAAGGTGAACTAGGGCAAGATACAACATACTCAAATGGCTTAAATATTGAAATGATGCTCACTGGAATACTGACTTGTACCTCATGGAGAAAGGCCCACTGCCTACCAGAAGACAACTAATGTGGTGGATGCCATCTAAAAATTTATGACCTCTGTGGTGGTGAGAAGGGTCTCCATCTATGCAAAAGGACACTGCTGGTCATGTAGTCTCTCGACACTCCATATCTGAAACCCGAGGGCCTCAAGACATAATCTCCTTAGTTATCCACAAAATGGAGATAACAATTCCACATCAAAATCATCTTATCTCTTCAAATAATGTTCAAGTGGACCTACTTTGACCAAGTCAAACCAACTATTAGTCACTCCACAATGTGTACAAGGTGTAAACAAGCTCATTCAAAGAGTAATTGGGTCTTCACAGTGGAGTGCACCACCTAACGACCTAGAATAATGTGCACACGTGTGAATGGGTGAGTTTATGAGTGGAATGGCTGGTCAAAACCCGAGGGTGCATATTCAAACAGTCCCTTATTCAACTCAAGGCTCAACAACTTCCTCAAAATATGTGCTAAATGATAAGGATATGGCATGGGTTAAGTTGGCACGTGTGAACAAGGCTAAAATAAGCTACAATGAATTAACTATTTTGATGGGCTACCTCAACATGTATGCGAAAGGGTGAGCACTTAGTCTCATGTGTGTGCCTCATAGACATAAAGTTGTGTTCCCTAGTGATAAATCAACAATAAAACTTAGGAAAAAAGCCTTGATGAAGATTTATAACATTTGAGTACTAATAGGCCAATAATTGAGCACTCATCCTAAGGTTTTAGTATTTAGTTAAAATATCCTAAACTAGTTAGGTGTGTTTACACATGAAAAAGTGGAACTATGAGAAATGAGGGGTTATTATGGAATAAATCTTAGGGAATTATAGGCAAAAAGTGTCATGTGCCTTCTAGGAGATTGAATGAAGTGAAGTGTATATTTTACTTAGGTAAAATGTAGACATGTGATATGATGCACAAAGTACCTAGGTAAAATGATGAACTAAGATGAAAATGTAAGGGTGAAGTGGGTTCCACCTAGGAAAAAGTGAATACATGCTTTTAACACATAAATTAGCTAGCTGAAATTATGGAAATGTTATGGAACTAAGAAAACACTAGGTAAATACATCACCATGCTAGAGGACACTCAAAACTAAGACATGAAATAACCATGCAACACAAATTGAAAGTGACTAGAACATGAATAGCCAATATCCATGATGCCCAACTGAAGCACCCCTACCAACATTCCAACCTTTGGAAGGCTAAAATCAACATACCAACCTGCGCAAAATTCTGAATATTGTGATCAAAATCACATGTGTAATTCCCATGCAATATGGTGGGTAACATGCCTCATTGAAAAGTCAAAGAAGGGTAGCAAAAAAGGCTTCAAGAAGAAGGATCAGATAGATATAAGAAAGGAGGACTTGAGTAAGGTTATGTGCTTTCGATATCATGAGATGGGACATTATGTGGGATAGTGTCCATTTAAAAAAGAATGGAAAATGTGTGAAGTAGGTTGTAGCCATCACTCTAGCAGGTGTAGGGGAGATGTCTTCTTAGTTTGAGACATCTTTTTCTATGACTTCTTGTTTATCTTTGAACATTGTGTCTAGTGTTGGCTGCTATGTGGACAGTGGATCTTCGAGACATGACATATGTGTTAAAATATTGTGTAACTGCAAAGAATATTCTTATCCCCTCTTGTGGATAAAGTAAAAGATAAAATATGTATATATTATATTGAGAAGTCGACCTATTGTGCCTAGACAAGTCAAATGAAAATTAGAAAGGTAAAGTGGACAGGTCAGCCCTGACCTAATTAGTGGGAGGGAAAAACTTGTATTTATAAGAGGCCTAGCACCAAATTTGTACACACACTTATCAAGCTCTCTCTATCAAGTGCGCAAGTTTGAGAGTGATGCAACTACAAGGAAGAGTATCGCAGTAAAGGGTTTTGGTCATCTTGGTGAAGGAATATCTTGGTCTAAGTGGTGTGTTACTCTGTTTTGGTTAGGGTTTATGGTGGATCTTCTGTTTGGTGAGATCTCTCTTGTGAGAGACACTGTACTTCATTATTGAATCTATATTAAAGAAGTTTTGTCGGGTTTTCTTCCCCTTGAGGTTTTCCTAGGATAAATGCTTGTGTACTCTATGATTGTGTTTCTTTCAGTAAGATCCTTATTATGTTGTTGTTATAATGAAGATTAATAATAACATAGTAAGAAAGAAACTTTAACATGGTATCAAATCTAAGTTTCAGAGAGCATCTTTAACAGAAAAAGAAAAACGTCACTGTTGTCGTACAAGAAATTTAGGGCTTTTTATTACAGAGGAATTTCGGCCCAAAGATCATCTAGAAAAGTGCGCCCTAGCCTAAGGAACTCATTGGCACCTTCAACACACCTTTTTAGTGGAAAAAACTTTTGGAAAGTGAAACCCTAGTTTTCACCAGTACCATAAGTACCGGAAAAACAAAAGTACCGGGAAACTAGAAGTACCAAAAAATGAAAAGTACCAGAAAACCAGAAGCACTGGTCCAGAAATCCGTTGGTCTAGTTTCAAGGGTCAGAAATTGGAATTTTCAGAAACTGACTATACCAGCATACTCACCTCAGTCCAATGCATCTTTTGGTGAGTTCAGTTGTCAGATACAAGAAATTTTATTTTTTTATCATTTCTATAGCTCGGAGGGCTAGGGTTTCTATTACAAGAAAGAATGGCTACCAGTATGAGGGTAATTTGGTAATTTCATAGCTAGAGTAAAAAAGAGTTCAAAAGTCTTATTCATGATTATGGTTTTAGATGTGTACATGGTTGAACAAGTTTTACTTCAGAAAAGATGTGTACTACTTTGATAGAAATCATGATATAGTTTTATTTGATTACTGCTTATTGTTACTAACTGATTGACTAAGTGACATATCTAAGAAAGCATACTGTAAGTAAGTTTACAGGTCTCAGAAGAAAGAACTTATGCCTTGACTTGTAGAAGTTAGACAGCATGAGAAGGACTTATGATATGGTGACAGTCAGTAAAGACCAAACAATATCCAGTATTTATATAGGAGCAGGAGGCTCCTAAAGATGCAGAACAAAAATGTTCAAGATGAAGAGAAAGATGGATACTCAGATATAGTTGATGAGATGCAGGTAACTGCAGGTTGTTCCAGTACTGTTCTCATAGATGCAGAGGGAGCAGGTTGATCTAGTATGAAGATGAAAAGAAAGAAATGTTCGAACTCAAGAAGGCACCCGGGATATTACATAAAAGAACTTCAAGGACAATGATTATCATATGTTACACAGTTAAAGAAGCTCGTAGTTTGGTGCAAGATGGAGCTATGTCTCCGAGTTTGAAATGGAGGATCATGATTTGGTGTAGTTAGGAAAGCAATGGTCTATGGAACAATTTACTTAGTGGATGAGTAATGAGATATTTTGATCAAGATGAAAGTTATCCAGTAGATGAATGGTACCCAACAGATGGGTAGCATGGTATTATACCATGGAAAGATTTTGGACCACAAGAGATTTTTTTATATCCCATAGGTAGACCTTCGTAGAGAAGGAATAGACCTTCGTAGAGAAGGAATGAGCAATCCCATAGGTAGACCTTCGTAGAGAAGGGGAATGATAAATTTTCCAAGGTTGGCCTCTGTCCAAGTATTGAGTTTTGGATACTCTAGGGACATGCTAGAATACCCTCATAGAGAAGGGTGTGACCACCCTCGTAGAGAGGAGTGTGGATGTTTCTCCAAGGGGCAGGGGACATATACTCTCCTCTGGCCAAGAATTGAGTATACTGGAGCACAAACCTTGACCATGTAGAATGGTTAGTTGTCTCTTGAGGTTAGTGTTGTGATCCTTCTTGGATCATGGAAAGGGAGTCTAGTCTTACCCATGCTAGCATCTTAGATTTTCTAGTTCATGTGGGATGACTAGGAATGAATCTATGGTAGTAGTCCTCCCCAGTGGATGGGTGAGATAGATGAATACAAGAGAAGGGATAACATAAAAGGAATGGCAAAACTCATAGAATATCTTATGTGTGAAGATAAGAAAGAGTATCTTCTGTGTGAAGATGAAAGAAAGAAATAGTATCTTCTGCGCGAAGATAAAGAGAACTAAATTTATTTAATATTGATTAATGGAGAACCAGTCAGGTATCATGATGCTAGATGACCAAGTGGATTATATTGATGCCTTGTGTTGCCTAGTTGATGATGTTGCATAGTTGATGTTGTTACCTAGTTGATGATATTGCCTAGTTGATGATGTTATCCAGTGGATATTGTTACCCAGTTGATGATGTTATCCAGTTGATGCTTTAGTCTAGTTGATGATGATTATCTAGTTGATGATATTGCCCAGATGATATTGTTCAGTTGATGATGACATCCAGTGACCTGTCAAAAGATAAAGAATATCCTTCTTGTTAAGAGGGAGTGTTAAAATATTGTGTAACTGCAAAGAATATTCTTATCCCCTCTTGTGGATAAAGTGAAAGATAAAATATGTATATATTATATTGACAAGTCAGCCCTATTGTTCCTAGACAAATCAAATGAAAATTAGAAAGGTAAAGTGGACAGGTCGGCCTTGACCTAATTATCGGGAGGGCACAACTTGTATTTATAAGAGGCCTAGCACCTCATTTGTACACACACACATCAAGTTATTTCTATCAATTGTGCAAGTTTGAGAGTGACATAGCTACAAGGATAAGTGACACAACTACAAGGAAGAGTATCTCAGTAAAGGGTTTTGGTCATCGTGGTGAAGGACTATCCTGGTCTAAGTGGTGCACTACTCTATTCTGGTTAGGGTTTTTGGTGGATATTTTCTTTGGTGAGATCTCTCTTGTGAGAGACACTGTACTTGGTTATTGAATCTATATTAAAGAAATTTTGTTGGGTTTTCTTCCCCTTGAGGGTTTCCCAGGATAAATGCTTGTGTACTCTGTGATTGTGTTTCTTTCAGTAAGATCCTTATTATGCTGTTGTTATACTGAAGATTAATAATAACATATTAAGCAAGAAACTTTAACAATATGATAGGTCTCCATTCTGTAGGATTCAGGAGTAAGAGGGAGGCAAGACGGTGGAGCTTGGTAATGATGACGCATACCTTATGAGAAGAGTTGGCTACATTTCATTTTGGATGCCTTCAAGTGATGTTCTTGAGCTGAGTGATATTTTATTTGTTTTGGGTTTGAGGAAAAAAATCCTTTTAGTTTCTTGCATGACATATATACATTGAAGAGTTTCTTTTGAAGGACAACAATATACCATTGGTGATTGTAGTCTAGCTAGTTCCGGGACTTCGGCTAGAGGGGTAAGAAAGGGTGGCCTTTATAGGTTACTTGTTGATCCAGTGGCACTCTTATGTTATCTGATGGGAGTATTATGGAGTATGGAGTTAGGAGAGATTCTGAATTCTCTCAAATAGAGGGATTCTCTTGAGATAAGGAGGTTGATCTAGTTTAGGTTGGTGCATCTGCAAGAGTATTTGAGGTACATGAGAGGGATTCGCATGTTGACAAGTTGATGAAGACCTTGCATAGTTTGATGACTGTATCACGATCTTTGTATTCTAGGACTGACTTGATTCTATATGGTTGTGTTGGAGAAAGTCTTGCACTTGGTTCTTCTTGGTTGAGCTAGGGTTTGATAATTTACCCTAGCTAGGGATTTTTGGATAGTTAGATTTTTTGTACTAGCCTTGAGAGAAGCTATGGTATGTATTTGTACGTCAACTTGAGTTTATATATGAAGTTTCTAGTTGTCCACATCTTGAGACATTTTTAGATTTGAATTTCAGTCATATATGTTTTATATGATTTTCTATTTACATCCATTTATGTCTTGTTGATTGGACGTAAGTAAAGGGGAAAATTGTTAAGTGATTTAGCATCTAAGGAAGTATATAAAGGGCTAAGTTTTCTGTTGTTATACTACTATTATAGCCTTAATTTCCACGCTATAGTGTCAGGAGGAACATAGCAGAAAATGATAGCTGAAACACAACGTTCAACTCAAGATTTAGTTAGTTTTGAAGGGTGTCTCTAGTCATACATTGACAACAAGAAACATGTCGTTAGTCAACTATAGTGCAACACACGACTAGTCACTAGTCATCTATCACGACACCCTTAGTAATCTTCTAGATTTGCGGAGTTTCGAAGAGACAAACGAGGGATGAGTTGGTTCTTCATGGCATGAGCCTTGGGACTCACAACATTCAAATCTCCATTGGTTTCTAGAAGATATAGAAGCTCTTCCAAGTCTCTTCCAAGAGTCTATATAAAGAAGGAAAATCTTGATCACGAGGATGAATCATTTACAGATATATGCTACCAAAATTAAGAGGTGCTTCTCCATMTACATCAGTTGTAGTYAGGTTGCCTAGCTTGGTTGAAGAGTTGAGGAGGAGCAAGGAGAAAGGGGCAAGGAGGAATGCATMTACACTAAGAGATAATTGCTTTGACGYATTTTTCTCATTTCAAWTAATARMTCATTGGTTTTCCCCATAAATGTTTGTGTTCCATTCATAAATGTTCAGATMTGATTTATTATTTCATATAAAAGGTTAGATCCAAGCTAGGATTCTAATGCTAAGAYGAATAGTAGGAAGGCATTGTTCTWAGTGTTACACTTATCGCGATATTATCAAAATTATCGCAATAATGTTGCCAAAAACAACCTCGACAATAATATCACCCRAAATAATCRTGATAATTTCTATAATTTGAATTTATYGTGATAATTTGGGTAATTATCACGATAAATTGGGTAATTATCATGATAAATTGGAAATTATMRCCCTCTYTRCATCAATATCACCTTATTAACCAAATTCTTGGTCTTTTAACCCTCATTTTGCGAAAGTTAATTTTTTGTCACATAGTTTGACCAAAAATGCTGACAACTAATGGTAATGTTAAATTCTTAAAGTAAAAGTTGGTYGACATTTSMTTTTTATCCTTTTACTTAAATTTTTAACATTACCATTAATTGTTTCAAGATGTTTAAGAGTGGTTCCAACATCATCGGACTTCATATGGAGAAAGTAGAATTTCATATCCCATTCAAAATTTAGTAGACTTAAGAGTTTTCAGGATTGGTAGGATTGCAACATTTTCATTGGATTCTATCATGTATGAGGGTATGATATTGGCATGTAATCAAGAGCACCAAGCCCTTTATGTACCTTGATGTTGGTGGTATTGATTGTTGAACACTTCCGTCATGGCCTTAGCAAAAATGTACCCTTCACTCAAACCAATATCATTGATTAATCATGTTAAGCTTTTTCTACCATATTATAAGGCTTGGATTAGGTGGTTTCATCGAAATAGAGTGGTGTTGACTGATGTCCCTAGAGGATCGAGGTAGAAGAAAAGGTTAGGAAAGAGGCAAAGGGTGATACTAATGATGAGGATTACAATATAAGTGATGGTGGAACATTGATTGTCATTTAAATGATTTTGCTCATTTATTCATAATGCTTTCTTTCGAAATTTCAATAATTTTTTGGAATCTTTAAAATATATTTTTTTCATTAAAATTTAAATATCTTATGTATTTTTTAGTAAACCAAATCATTGAAATCAAATCGATCCGAGTCAATATAAGTCCAAGTCCAAGTTTTAAAACATTGGTTTGAGCTTTGAGGATACTGTGACCATTTTCCATCAAGCAATCAAGGGGAAATCAATTGTTTTCATTGCCATGATTCATCTCATAAGATCATTTATTTTTGTTTGTTTGGATGTGATTTTGTATTAACCTATAAGGACTTATGACTCAAGACAAATATCATATTTTAGTATCGATGTCTGATGTACCATTTGACATCTTATACATCTTATATATTAATTTTATTTTCGTATTTATGCAACAATGTGTTTGTTTAGTATTGATGTTGCTTTATAAGTTTAAATATTTGAAAAAAAAAATTATTTTGTATTTTTTTAAGTTTCCCAATAATTTTCAATATTTTCCCCAATATTTCCGATAATTTCTATTTTGGACCCTTGGCGATAAATTCCCGATAACGATAAATGTAATATTGATTGTTCTATCACTTGTGTGCAGGTAGCAGGTTGAAGGATCTTGGAGATGGATCTCTGGGACTACACCAACCAAGGATATGCAAGGACAACCTTTAGGAAAAGGTATGCCATTCCACCAACTCTTGGTATAAGTATGAATCTTATTGATTGTTTCTAGGAGAACCATAGAAGTCTAACCCACTGTTGTTCTAGCATCAATAGGAAGATCCTAGGGAGATCTTGTTAGTCCATTGGTGAGATTTTCTCTGTAACAAAACTGGCGATTCCATTGGGAAAGAATATTTGATTCTTCTCTAGTTTTGTTTCCCTTGCCTATTATTCTCTGTTTTCATTTTTTGATTTAGTTATTTTCTTCCTTGGTACTCCTGCAAAGATTAGATCTCTTAGATCTGATAGATCTGAGTTAGATCTTTCTTTTTTCCAAATATTTTTGCAATGTCGCTGGTTTCACTACTAGTGTCCAACGACTAGTTGCTTGTTGCAGGTCATTTGACCCATGACAGCCGTTGTAAGCCCCAAAAATTGAAAGATTTTTAGATTTCTTTGGTTAGATATGGATGTGTCTAATCTCAGGGATCTGTGATTGGTCTGTGCCCTTGGATCTTGTCTCTGATTGAGTCTGTTTTTCACACCCTGTGTCTTCAATTTAAGTTTGAAGTGTGTTTGTGTGGCTTGCTTGGATTGCTTGTGTACCTTTGTTTGTTGTCTAGTGATCCATTGAAGTTGGGCAGTGCACCCAACATATCTGATTAGATTTGGTGGTGTTCTGTATTGATTGCATTTGGTTGGTTTCTCCTCTTGTGATTTGTGTTCATTACTAGATCCACCTTTATAGTAAGTTTTGGTTGAGATCCTTGTAGAGACATTGGAGTGTGCTTCTCAACATCATCACCAATTTCCTACAACACTTGCTTGCTGATTTGCTGGATTTTAATTTGCAGATTGTTGTTCTTGTTTATAGTAAGGAAATTTTGCATCATTTGGAAAAACAAACAAAAAAAATTGCTTGTATACAAGCTTTTGAAGCATTAAGGATAAAGTGCATTCTTGAAAGTATTTGTTTGAGATCTTATCAAAAGTTTGGCTCTGATTTGTCTTGCATGGTTTCTTGGTGCTTGTAAGGTTGCATTTTAAAGTTTGCAAAGAAAAATAAAATCTCTTTCCCTCCCATAGATAGAATTCTTTGAATTGAACAAATTGCATTGCTTTGGTTGGGTCAAGAGTCAAAAACACCATAAAATTTTTCATCCATTCCCCTTTGACATAAACAATAGCCATAAGGAAATATTGCATAATCTAAAATTAACTAGACTCTTTTCTTTGCTAGCAAACGAACATTAGATAGGTTTAGGGCCTTGGGATAGGATTGGAGAGAAAACTTTCCAAGGCCACAAAAAGAAACGTAGAAATCATTAAAGAGTTTAAAATCCATTTTTGCAACCAGTGTGTCGGGAAGCTCCTCTAACATAGGAGTCAAGAACGAGGTCGCATTAGGGCAAGTAGGGAGATTACCCCTCTCTTCTTGTTTTGGTGTTTACGATATCGCTTCAATTACTACGTATATGGGGGTTTCGTTGGTGACAAACCTCTCTAGAGGTAGAAATTTCGAGGCTTCGGGCTGAGTTACCCTGCCCTTACGTGTGGTCGGACCTACGACTGTTCGCTCGGTCATTGTTTGTGAGGTGGTAGCTTAGTGACCACTCCTAGGTATCCTACATAGGTGATTGGAGGTGGGACATGCCTGTAGTACCTGGGGCAGATGTCCATTCACGATCTTAGTTCCCTCGGAGGGTGCCCTCCTTAATAAAGGGTACTTGCACTGGTCATGGACATTTCACGTAGTTCATCGTAACTGCTCCCCATACCTTCACTAGCCAATCTTGTGGGGCTTCATCTCCCCGAGAGGGTTGGTTTTCAGAAGGTCCCCTGAGCCATTGTTTTTCTTGTTGTTGTCTTAGATTTGTTAGGGGTGTGCTCTTTGGTTCTGAGTTTATGTCGGCCTTAGGTTGAATTGTATTTTGATTTTCACATACTATTTTCATCGTGGTTGAATCAATGCATTGGTCCCATCAATTACGAGGATTGGAGCCCATCAAAGAGGTACAACCACCTCTCAAGTGGTGCGAGATAGGTAACCGCAAATTCAAAGAGTCCCATCTTTGGTTTGAGGAGACTGGTTTGGTTGAAGTGGAAGTGGTCGATGAAAGTCCTCCACGAAAGTTCTCCAGCCAATCCTCAATGGATCATATCATTTAGGATTATCTCCCTCCCAATACTTTCTTCATACATGAATGCGTGATCTTCTTTTGGAATTTTGTAATCAACTCCCTTCGTCTAAGAGAGTCCACGCTTTTGTCTGCATCCTTATTTCCTTTTGCAAAGTGTCACAAGTCTTCTTCTAATTTCCTTTGATTGTTGACTTATTTTTGTTTTGACTTCTTCTGGGTCTCTTCAAGTTTGATTTTGATTTTGGCTTATGTGGTAGTTGTTACTTATATAATAGCTTGAATTGTAGTCATCGTAATAACAATCCTTATCCTTTTATTCTTCCACAGGTATTGTTTTCCTTGAACATATTTTTCTTCTAAGAAATAGATATACATGATATGTACAGGAACTATGTAAAAATGATATATACAAGCGTATTTGAAGAATAGTGTTACCTTGACTTAGAAGAAGAAGTTTTTTTTATCCTACTTGACTTTCTTTGAGGGTTCCATTTCTTCGACAACTATTGCTTCGTATGTTTCCTTCCTTTTTCTTAACTCTGGAGAGTGGTTCCTGTAGTGACCATATTTTCAATAGTTGAAGCATTGTATCTTTGACATATCCTTTTCTTGATTTGGTTTCTTCCTTGAGCCAAAATTCTTCTTATTCCTGAAATTCTTGAACCTTGTTGTGAAAGCTTGATCATTGTATTTTTTGGGGTTTTCTCTTTTGCATTAATACTTGATTCTTCTTGTGCACAACAAGTCCAAATTTTTTCAAATGTGGGATAATCCTTTCTCGTGTTCATGTTTGCGGAAAATGCATCCCATGTATTGGGAATACCATTGAGTATTTACCAGTTCCTTCTCTGAAATGATTTCTTCAATAACTTGTATTTGATCTCTTAACTGAGATATTCTCACAAGGTATGATGTTATGCTGTCATCATCAATCATTTTCATGTCACATAGCTCATTCTTCAGACTCATTACTTGTCCAATGTTTCTGACTGAGAGGAGGTTAGTTAGGGAATCATACATCTTCTTACATGAGTCAAGATGAGAGATATAGGGTATCAAGTGGTCTTTTACAGAGTCCACTATGATACTCAAGGCATTGATGTCATTGTCTTTGAACTTCTCCATAATTGCAATGTTCTAAGGTTCCTTTTCTTTTCCTTCTTCAAATTGTGGTTCCATGATATTTCCTTTCATGATATCCAACACTTTATTCTTGTCAAGGATGAGATCAATCATTATCTTCCATTCTCTGAAGTTAGAGTCCCCTTCTAACTTGTTTTTCTGACTTCATAGAGTAAGTCATGACTTCTTTGACTTTGACCAAAAACTCAAACTTGGCATCTTATCTTGCTGAGAGTACCAGGAGGTGCGCTAGGTTAGGGCGCACTAGGCTATCCAAAAATTAGGTAAATATCTTCACTTAAGGTGCCTCAACAAGAAGGTTAGGGTTTCATTGCTCTAGCAAAAACTGACTACAACTGCAACTGCAACTGTGACTGAGTAAATCCTCCCAATCTATCTTCCAATGGTTAGACTGTCTGAAGATAGTGTGGGCCCATAACATGTTAGAAAATAATAGGTGTGCAGCGGAAGTGTGGTGGGCCCATAACCTTCTATAAAATTATAGGTGTGCTCATTTAACCATAGACAATATAGCAATATTGTCACCCAACCATAGGCCTAATCCACCCCCAAGCACCTTAACCTTGATAGAGAATAATTCAAAAAGAAAACCCTAGGCCTAATAGCCAATCAATGTAGCGTACCTCTCTCCAGAGATAGCACACAAGGCAGAAAGTCCAAACCATAACCAATAGAGAGTCCAAGTCTAAATCAAGAATACAGGTTGCAGTCGTTTCATATGCATCTACAACTACTCTCCAGACTTGCGCACTTACTTAGTTTCTGCAGTGCGCACTCTTACATTTCTGCAGTTGCGAGCTGTGTGTATCAAATGAGGTCTGGCGTCCTGTATTTATACTGCTCCTCCTTAGATGTCTGGGACGACTTCTCATTATGGAGGCTAAAAACTCAATATTAAGTATTTCCTTTAGCTGACTTGTCTTCTAGGTTTATGTACAAATATTTAGGGTTTCTTCTTGCTTCCTGGAATACTCTATTCTTGTCAGGGTTATAAGTGGAGGTTAATACCTCCTGCAGCTACCATAATATCAACAAAATCTTCCATCCAAGGATTTTGCAAAAGCACATTGCTCTTTCCTCCTTGAGATCCTATTTCTTGCAACGACTTAATGAGAGTCTGAAGTCTATTTCTGTTATAGATTGGAACTCCTTTGAAGAATCTAGAAATAACACCTTTTCAAATATGAAACCTAGGACAAACTCCTTTGATAGGTAAACAAGAAGAGGCCATAGTTGTCACATGACTCAAAGGTTTCTCCTCTGCTGGGTGTTTTATAGCTCCACATTTCTCCTTCAACAATGTCACAGGCACAACGCTCTTACCTTTCAAGTGAGGAAACTAGATTGGTTGCTTATGAATTCATAATATTCCTCATGTGTATCACTTGAACTAGAATCATCGTACATGCAAGGAGAGGAGGAAATTTTTATTCCTTCCAGCATATACCAGATTTTGACCCATATTAGCATGCTACTATATTGTTCTTCTGAGACTGCAGTTCCTTTTTCAATGGTGCAAAAATTTCTGCCCTCTTGAAGTTCTGGACTGAAAACTTTTATCATGATAGTTGTAGCATGAACACTTTCATTTCCATGATTGTCCTCCTCTTCATGGCCTGCAATGCTACACTCAATCTCTTCACGAATCTTCTCTATTCTACCTCCTTTGGGATAACAAAATTAATGCTACATGATCCTTGAAGCACAACAGGGATCTCTTCTTCCTATTCTGCAACATTATCATTTACCTCCCCCTTGACAGAAAACTCATCATCATGGATTTATATAATGTTGTTGTCACAGGTTTGATAAATATGCTCCCTTTGGTCAACATATATTTGTCAATAGCAACATCATCCTTCAAAACAATGTTTTCGTTGCCTTATAAAAAAATCACGTAGATCCTCCTCCTCTAGGGCTGCCAACAAATGTTGGTATGTGTCCTCAAATCTCCTCCGATCTCGTCTTCTGGGAAAATTGGACTTTGTCGCTGGAAACAACGCCAAAATGTTGTTGCACAAAATTGGACTTGTAGAGCCAAAGTCCCAATGCTCAAGTGCAATCTTCCGTAACTAAGAGGGAAGGACCACTGCCACCTCACCAATCCCTCTTTCACTTTGAGCCAATGATCTTTAGGGTTGCAATTGTTGTGTTTGAGAAAAAAAGTGGAGAGTGAAGCTAAATTAAAGCAGGTTTGAATAACTTTAGAGTATGAAAATAAGTAGTAGGAGGTCTAGAGATCAATGTCTTTTCATCGGGAAAATGGAATCAATGGTATGGAAACTCTAATGAAGGATAAATGATAGGAATAAAAGTAAACTTGAACACTAGACTTAAACCCTTATAAGTATGTTAGAACAAGATTTGCCTCACCCTATGCAATCTTGAAGAGAGGGCCTTACTCAATTTCTCTATGTAGACTTACTTTCCCTAATTAATGAATCTAGAGACAAAAATACATATGTTTCCACTTGTACACACCTTGCAATTTGTACAACATGCGTATACGCTGCCTGCTCCACTATAGCCCGCGTGCATCAGGATTTGTGCCAGAAAATAAAAAATAAATGTCGGGTTTCCATGTCATGACAAAAGATCTCTGATCCTTGGTCTTCCATATACTAGAAACGTTCTGACCAACCCTTCAGTTGCATTTTGAAGGCTATAAAGAAGCCAATTTCGAGCTATGGAAAAATAGGGAGAGAATTCAACTTTGAGAACAAAGTTACTCTGGAGAAATTATTACTTCATTATTGAATCTGCATCCCTTTGTCCTTTAAGTCTGAACACAATGTTTAGCCCCCAAGCTCTTCCCTTATTGATGGAGAACCTATTTGTCTTCCTTATATGAGCATGCCTTTTGTTGGGGATTGAAGTGGTGGAGGCCCAGTTGGAAGGAACTTGGTTTCTTGGTTCCGAACCATGCTAATATTGGAGTCTGTAATGTTTTCACTTCTGTTGATCATTTATTAATAGAAATACTCCTTTCTTGTCCAATTCATATCTTGCAAATATATGTATTATGATCCATGGGCATGTTTGTTTTGAATATTAATGAATTATTCTATCTAATGTGCTAACCTGTTATATTATCACTATATGCTTTCTTTTCTTGTTTGTTGAGAACTTGTTGCAGGTATAAAGTTTTGAGTCGAAGTGCTGAACGGTGGACATCATCAAATGTTTGGATGAGGTAGGCCTCTTTCTTACCTCCTTTGAACATTAATTTATATAGCATATGTTGGAATTGAGTCGATTTCTACAGTCACTCCTATATGTTGTGGTTCACCCTAGCAATAGAGAGATTTTCCTCATAATAGAATTGATTACCATACTGGGGATGAATCTTCTTTCTTAGGGTTTGAAGTAGTTTTCTCCTTAGATTTCTCTTGTTTCTATTGTGGTTCTTTTCATGTCATTGTTTGACAGCTCTTGTTCACTCTGGATCTGAGTTTTCAACCTTTTTCCCTTGCATGACCTTGTTTCAAAGCATATACGTGCCTTTTTTCTTGACATTCGCGTACACACGCATGTTGTCTCACTGCAAGTTGCGTATTTACGCATTGTTTGCCCAAACAGTCGCGTACACCCTTTTTTCCTTGCTGTTTTGTTTGGTCTGGTGTTTGCTGGGTGGGATTTTATGCTTGCTGAGCCTTCTTAGGTCTCTGTAGTGCCTGTTGAGTGCCTGTGGGATGACAGGAAACCCTTTTTTTGTTGAAGTTTTGGGTGAAGTTGTTCTCTTCATCTTTTCATTTTAATTGTCCTTGTACATTGGGTTGGGTGTTTTGCTGCTTGATATCTTACTTGAGTTGTCTTTGTTTTATACACAATAGGCTTATATATCAAGTTACTTTTCAGTCCATGCATTTTCAATTTTGATATATTGAAAATACAAAAAAAATAGGCATTTTGCATTGCTTGGCATTTTGTTTTTCGAATTTTTATCATTAGCTTAGTACATACAGTGAAAGATTGCATCTTTACTTCTGAATCATAGATTTGAATTTGGAAATTGCATCATTTTTAGGAGCATATCATTCATCAAAAGTTAAAGTTAGGACTTTCCATTATGTTCATATTTACTTCTTGCAAAGCCATAACACCATTGGTTTTCATTACCATATACCTTTTTGAGTAATCACGGCCATAAAATCAACACTATAATTTAAAATTTATTAGTAATGATTTTATTTTCTAGGGTGCATAAACTACTCTAGGATTTAGTGCTTTGGAATAGGATTTTGTGAGTAAAATTCTCCAAGGCAATTAAATCAACATATGTGTCTGAGTCAGGGAGTGGAGAAATCCATTATATAATTGGTAAGATCAGGAGGCTCTACTCACACCGAAGTTAATCATGAGGTCACACAAAGTTGGTTGAAGGGATATCCCTCGGATACTCGCCTAGCGTCAAAGATATTTCTATGGATTTATTTGTATTTGGGGATATTGCTAGTTCCCATACCTCCATGAGAGGCAATACTTTCAAGGTTTCCGGCTTTGCTACCCTGCCCATACGACGATCTAGACTTACGACTTCTTGCATGTGCATTGGTTATACAGTGGTTTATTAGTTGCTTGACTTAGGTATCTCATAGGTTACTTGCAAGGGTTATTCTGCAGGTACCCTGGGTCAAATAGGGGTTGGAAAACACACAACCTTTATGGAGGATTACCTCTCCGGGGGGGTCTGACCGACTGGTTGTTAAGCCCACAAGGGCCCCTATAAATGATTCTATTACCTCCGATCTTTAGCAGGGAGTCTCAAGTCCCTCTTGGACGAGACATACCTTCTTTAGGGATGGAGGCCACTCAAACACTTTAGCTCGTTTGCATGCATATTGGTCGTTTGACTTTTGGTGTGCTCTTTGCTTACTAATTGGCCTTAGGATATATTTTTTATCTTTATATTCTTAAGTGATCATGGATTCGGATCAGCCACCCCGTTGGTCCCATCGCTTGTTACAATTACCACCAGATTTCGTGTCCTTGCCTTCTAAAAGGCGTAGAGTCATTACATGTGGTACACACACATCCACCGCTCAGACTTGTGATTCTATAAGGATGAGTACTGAACCTGGTCTTCAGAATTCTAGGAACCCTTTGACTTCTGTACCCATTGTAGTTAATGGCACCCCTTCGACTCTTGCAACTTCCATGGTTGTAGCATCGGAGGCACCTATCATTACTATGGTTTGACCTATAGTTAATGCTCATGCTACCGCCTCGAACCCCTTTGGGTCTCTTGGCCACTCTTTGGGCTACAATGTTTAGTCCATCCCTATGGATTCAAGTCCATTTTCTTATGGTATGCCTAATTTCACCTTGCAGTTTTCGAACTCCATCTCGACTGCTGGCCCCAATGCTAGCGTTGGGCTTGGGGGAAACACACCTCTGTACACTCCTTTTTCATTTGGTGGATATAAAATCCCCCAAATGACTCCTAATATGGTAGGTATGCCTATTTTTAACCCTGGGTCCAATCCTCCTACTTTTGGGTGGAATAGTCAACTTGATGGGCAAGTTTCGACTCAAGTTTCATTCTAGAATCCTACCTCCTCGATGAAGATTCCTACCAATACACTTGGCATGCCAGATCTACCTCTATCCTCCAATTTTCAACCTAGTGGAGGTCAGTTTCACACTTTGGGAAACCCCCAACCTGGATCTAATCTGGTTGGGGGCAGGTTCTATAACCCTCAATAGAACATTCCAGCTGGAATGATGCCCAACCCACCTTATATGAATCATCTCGATGGAGGGACTTATAATGCTGAACAAGTCCATGGTGTTTACCAGAACCTTGGGTGGCCTCTGAATCCACAAGCGCAATTTTTCCCGGGAGGTTGGGGCAAGATGTCGCAACCCCATCTCCCTTTTCTAGCCATGCTTAATCTTCCATATTTGTCTAAGTTAATGAATTACCATGTGAGTCACGATCCTACATGGCCCTCGGTCCCCACCAAACTTCCTTCAGACATCCCAAAGTTTGAGGGTAAGAATGGATAGGACTATGGTGATCACATCACTACTTTTCACCTTTGGTGCTCATCAAACTCCATTAATGACGATTCTATTTGTTTGATATTGTTTCAATGCATCCTTATTAGAGTTGTTGTGAAATGGTATATTGAGCTACCAAGAGGGGCATATGGGAATTTTAGTCAGTTGGTGATGGTCTTTCTTAACCACTTCCAATTGCCCATTAGTTATGATGTTGGTTTAGAGTTGTTGTCTACTTTACGTTAGGACACCGCCACTCATATCTCAGACCATATCCAGGAGTGGAATAGATGGAAGAGGTTGATTAAGACCCTTATACCCCTGACCTTTCTTTTAGAATGGTTTATTAAGTCCTTACATGCTCCTATCTTGAAGGACGTTGCTACTTCCAGGGTTACCACTGAGGAAGAGGATATCCTTAGAGCCCACCAATTAGATTTAATATATGCTCAGTTTGGGATGCTATACCACCTCATTCCTGATGCACCATAGTCTACTTACGACCCTAGACAAAATCCCAGACCTCATGTCGATGGAATTGCAGGTTCCACCAATGTAAAGTCCACAGACTCGGTGACGAACTAGTTAAAAGAGTTGTCTTTAAACCAGTCTGTAGGAGGACCAACCTCATCTACGTCTTCCAATCCCACTTAGTCAGTGAATGTACATTTAGTGTAATCGTCGACCAACCCGAATGGTAGGAAACCACCAGGAGGGAATAAGAAAAAAGGACGTAATAATCGTAAGGGTGGGAAAAATGGTAATAAATCCAAGGACAATAATGAGAAGATGGGTAGCAGTGATAGAGACGGAAAAAAGAAAAAACGTAAGGTGAAGTTTCCCTGTAATATTTTCCCAGATGATCACCTTACACATTTGTGCCCCAAAGTTGCAGATGTTGCGAGGATTTTATCTCAATCGCCCGCCGTGTTGACGAATCCATTCCCACATAATCAACACTTAACCTCAAGCTCCTCAAATGTCGAAAATGTGGTTAGTGGAAGTCAAAACCAACAATCGCAAGATGGCGATCGTTTATGTATCAATATGGTCGATGCAAAAATTGATGTAGCCACTCGATCTCAAGACTATAGTTCTAAACAAAATATTCCTGGTCTAGAATCTCCTCCTCCTCCCTCAGAGATGACTTTACAGATTAAGAAACCAAAGCCACAGCCTCGTATTTCGAAAGGAGTACTCAACCTCTCTACCCATAATCCAAATTCTAGAGCCACCCATAACTACACTAGTTTTGAGGACGTGGGCCAAACCCCTTGTGCTATGTCGGCTTTGGAGGTACTCCAGATGTGTCCTTCACAGAGGAATGCCTTACTCTCTGCTCTAGGAGCTCTAGAACCTAGTGACTCAAAGCTTATCAAGTTTGACGTCAAACATGGCTTTCCAAATCCATGTGGAGTATTCAAAGTATACCATCAAATGTGTGGTTGTTGATGAAGGCATGACTACATGTGTGATGTCCCTGATTTGTTGGAAAACTCTCAGTTCTCCAACCCTTTCCAAGTCATCGAACATGTTGACTATTTTCGACGTTCATTCCTTCCACCCTCATGGTATTCTCCCTACCTTTTCGGTCCAGTTAGGTGGGAAGATGATAGAGGTGGAAGTAGAGGTAGTAGATGTGCCTCTTGATTATAGCCTATTACTAGGCCGCAATTGGACTTATGATATGATCGTCATCGTATCATTCGTTTTCCGCACTCTTTGTTTTACTCATGAAGGGAAGATTGTGATTATTGATCAATTATATTTTGCGTACCCTAGTCCTAATGCATCTCTTGGATAGTCAATTCCTGTGATCGACAATTATCGGCCGACAACTGATAATGTTGGTGTTGGAATGTATTCTTCCCTTATGGGTACTTTCGACTTCTCGACATCGAACCATCAAGTTTTTGCGATGTCAAGTAGGCTCGTCTTGACTGGGAGGTCTATTCCATTCCACACATCTTATTTTGATGATCCATGGACCCTACCTTCACAAATTTGTCTTGTGAAGGATAGTTGCATGCTGGGATGGCCATGCCACTATCAACAACAAAGATTGCATATCAAGTTGCTCATGAATCTTCCGCTGATCACGATCCTTTTCCCTCATTAACGGATGAGGAGGATCTCATGTCTAGGCCCATGTGGGCCACCTCGTTGTATTTTTCACATGATTTCCTCAATGAGACTTTTCCTTCAGACGAGCCATCATCGAAGCCATGAATGGTTCCGACAAACCTTGGGATGATCTGCATCACTGTTCTTATTTTCTCCCAGAGATTGAAAGAATCGAACAAGACAAATTTCAATCTACTTTGAGTGAGGTAGTCGGTCACATCGTAGCTCGAATTGATACGCATGACATTTATGTCGAAGGAAACATGGCAAGTATCTCTCCTACTGTTGAGATAAACATCTCTCGTACCCTTGGTAAGGTTGAAAATATAAATATCGGTGCAGATTTTTCTCCAGAAGAAATCCTGATCTACATCAAGCTCTTCAAGGAATTTCGAGACGTATTTGCTTGGTCCTATTAAGAGATGCTAGGGATCGACCCTCGTATTGTCGAACACAAAATTAAAACTTATCCAGATGCTAAACCTGTTAGACAACGTCTTAGAGTTGTCAACCCTCAAAAGACCCCTGCTATTAAGGCAGAGGTGGAGAAGCCACTTAACATCGGCTTCATCTACTTGGTTCCTTTAATCGAATGGTATCCAACCCCATTCCTATAGATAAGAAGCAAGGAACCATCTGTGTATGCATGGATTTTCATGACCTGAACAAGGCTTGTCCGAAAGACAACTTCCCCACACCTTTCATCGATAAGATTCTCGACGAGTGTACTAGAAGTGAAGTATTTTCTTTTATGGACGGATTTTCAGGATATAATCAAATTCAAATTAAAACTGAGGATCAACACAAGACGACATTTATTTTTCCTTGGGGAACTTTTGCATACCAAAAGATGCCTTTCGGCCTTAAAAACGTGGAGCAACCTTTCAACGTGCCATGACTTTCGCGTTTCATGATCTTAAGCACATAGTCGAAGCTTACCTTGATGATATTGTTGCTCACTCTCGCAAGAGAGTGGATCATGTTACTCACCTTCAACTTGTTTTCGAAATATGTCGTTATTATAGGATCCGATTAAACCCTCACAAAGGCATCTTTTGCATTAAGTCTGGTCATCTTTAGGTTTTCTAGTTTATGAGACTAGGATCATGGTAGATGTTCTCAAGGTTGAGGCAATACTTTAGTTGCCTCCCCCCCACATGATTAGACAACTTCAGGGTCTACAGGGGAAATCTAACTTTCTTCATAGGTTTATAGTGAACTATGCTACTATCACTAAAGGTTTATATTAGAATATAATGGATGTGCTCATTTTACCATTGAAAATATCACTATTGTCACCCAACCATAGGTTGAATCCACCCTACGAGCACCTTAACCTTGACAGAGAATCACTTCGGAAGTAAACGCTAGGATAGATAGCCAAACAAAGGGTATCTCACCTTTCCCCAAGGATAGAGCACCAATAAGAGTTGATCAGATAGTCCAAACCCTAACCAAGAGATAGTCCAATCCAAATGTGATCTACTAGCTACAACAACTGCAATGACAACTCTCCTCCAAACCTGTACACAAAACTAGGTACTGCAGTGTGCACAAGTGCCACTCTACAATTCTGAGATTGCTTGCCAGAATGAAGACTAGCCTCCTATATTATAGTAATTATGGCTAACTATCTGGGCCGACTTCTCATTCTGGGTATCTGTCTGTTCAATATATATTATTTCTTCTGGACGAATTCTTCTCTTGGAGGCTAATAACCTAATACAAGTTATCTTCTTGAGCCAACATGTCTTCTAGGGTTATTATCCAACTCATTAGGGTTTCTTCTTGCTTCCCAGAGTATTCTATTCTCGTTAGGTTTACACGTGGAGGTAAATACCTCCTGCAGCTACCATAATATCAACACTCCCTCCTAGCTAGGGAGGTATTACAGGTAATGGTATCGAGCACAAATATACCATTCACCCAGTAGCATCAACATAGTTTTATAGACTATCTCATGACTAGATCATGAGCACCATAATCACCATCAGTGTCATCGAATGCATCATCTCTCGAAACCATACTCTATCTGAGTAATTAGACATGATGCTGGATAGGTCACTCACACCACAGAGTGACACAAGATCCATTCTTCTAATATGGACATATGTATTAGAAAAATAAATGTCCTGAACCATTTTCGTCTAGGAAATCTCTGTCCATTGATCATCCATCTAGCTGATAATCATTTTCAACACTGCTGATAGTCTTCAAGGCAATCAAAACAATATCATTCAATAGAACACAACTGTGTCTATCCATAGTAGCACACAAATACAATCCAGTGGTACACTACCACACCAAGTAACACATAGGTACTTGATTAGTGATGTATTAGAAACAGTGGAGCACATTCACCACAGTAGTATACATCTATTGTCTAGAGACATACAGTCTTCATAACAATCATTTGATATCAACCTGCATAGAAATAATGTTATGATATAAACTGAATCATCTAGGCCATTCTTCCACTCACATCTGTGAGATCTTGAAAGAGCATATGCCCTCAGAAGGTAAAATATCAATGATGAGCTATCTGGACTATTCTTCTCAAGCAAGGAAGAATAACTGTCCTGATTTATGAGCCTGGACCATTCCCCACCCTAGGCCATTCCTCTGACACTAACCAAAGTGTAACCTAGAGAGAATGACTCTACCTTAAGGAATGTCTGTCCCTGATTGTTGAACCTGGACCATTCCTCCGACACTAAACAAAGTGAAACCTAGAGAGAATGAATACACCCTAGGGAATGACTATCCAGACCATTTCCATGCTAACCATAAGAGGAAATGTTTGTCCTGCACCAACCTCCAAAACAGACCACTCCCCATGTTAACCACAATGGGAAGTCATTGTCTGATGTGTCAGGCTAGTCTTCTTGAGTAACCCTCAAGAAGAGAGACTACCCTAGACCACTCCCCATGTTAACCACAATGGGAAGTCATTGTGTATGGTACATCACCAATCTGGACCATTTTTCGAACTAGAAAATGTCTGTCTATCAGAAATCTCAATCCACTTTCCGAACTGGAAAGAATCTGCTCATCATATCCAACAATCAATAATACATCAATTCTCCCTCCCAACCTGGGAGTCATCTATTCCTTTTTCAATAAGGAAGTCATCTCCATGAGCTCCATCTTGAGTATGCAAACTCTTTCATCTTGAACATAAGATTTATCAAAATGTCTGCTTATATGCTCATCTGTGGAGATATGTATTGGAGAACCACTTTCTCCTTTCTGGACTTCATCATGGATAATGTAATTCTTGATTTCAAATGTACTTTGGTCTGGAACACTAGTCTTCTCTGAAGGCTTCATGTAGCTCTGATCAATAAAGTTTATCATTGTTGGAAAACTGGAACATATTCATGTGACACTTCTTGTATCATCATGAGATCTGATCTTCTGAGTAATCATCTTGATACAATAGCTTTGTTATAAAAAATATTCACCACGCTTCTGTTGAGCACTGGAGGTTCTCCACCAAGTTATCTTCTTCTATCTACATACAAGGGTCTCTTTCTGGTATGCCTCAAAGTCTTGAGGTTGCTCTTCATATGCTCTTTGTTCAATTTCTCTGGAGAACATTCTTTGCATTCATCTGATGTAGAACTCCAACCTATGGATATCGCGGATGATATAATGACTCATGTAGAGGTATGTATGGTTTACTGGAACAAGTAATCATCATAGTCTTCTCCCTCCATCTGGGAGAACCTCTAATTCTGGATCTTGCAATGCTTGCATATATACACTATTCTTCATCACAACTTTTAGTTCCTCTGCTTGATTGATTTTAGTGAGTTCATATAAGGCTGGTAATCTTGTGATTCTTAATGGCTAGTTGTTATAGCTTCTCTTCCTTTCTTGGAATCTTCATGTTCTTCCTAATGTTTTTCCTTTATCTCTTGGGTCCATGGAGTTTCTTATAGATTCCATGCCCTAAAGATTCCACTTCTTCCTTTCATTATAGAATCATGGATGTGAATGGACAACCAGGGATACTTTAAGGCTTCTCTTTGAAGAAGACTTCTTCTGAGGTTGAACTGAACACATACTCTCTTTCATGGATGCTACCATGGATATATATTTCATCATCTTCAATGGATCATAAGATTAGCTCCCTCCTAATACTTGCTTCATGTATAAGTGCATATAATTAGCTCTCTCTGTCTAACAGATTCCATGCTTCCGTTTGCATCCTTATTGTCTTCTGCAATATATAATTGACTCCCTTCGTCTAACAGAGTCCACGCTTCCATCTTATTGTTCTTATGTAAAACGTCATAATTCTCTCTCCAATTTTCTCTTGATTGCTGACTTCTTTCTATCTTTTCTTCTTCTAAGTCTCTTCATGATTGATTCTGATTTCGGCTTATCTTGTAACAACTTCCACATCATGTGTATTATCTTACTTGTATAATGATAACAATCCTTATCTTGTTGTTCTTCCATAAGTATAATTCTTCTTGGCACATATTATCTTCTCAGAGATAGATATACAAGATATGTACAAAGACTATGCAAACAAGATATGTACAAGAAATAAGAAGAGTATTGTTACCTTAAGATGAAGAAGTCTCTTTCATCCTGCTTAGTCTTCTTTGTAGGTTCCTTTTCTTCAGCAACTGATGCTTCATGTTTCTCCTTCCTTTTCTTTAGCTCGGGACAATGATTCTTGTAGTGGCCATACTTTTGACAGTTGAAGCATTGTATTTTTGAAATATATTTTTCTTGATTTGTCTTCCTCTTTGAGCCAAACTTCCTATTGTTCCTGAAATTCTTGAATCTTGGTGTGAAGGCTTGATCATCGTACTTATTTTGGGGTTTCTCTTTTGCACTAATCCTGGATTCTTCTTGAGCACAACAAGTCCAAAGTTCTTCAAATGTAGGATACTCCTTCCTTGTGTTAATCCTTGCGGCAAATGCATCCCACGTCTTGGGAAGACCATTGAGTACTATGTTTACCAATTCCTTCTCTGAAATGATTTATTCAATAGCTTGTATTTGATCTCTTAATTGAGATATTCTCACAAAGTATGATGTTATGCTGTCATCATCATTCATCTTCATGTCATAGAGCTCATTCTTCAGACTCATTATTTGTCCAATGTTTATGACTGAGAAGAGGTTTGTTAGGGCATCATACATATTCCTCAATGAGTCAAGATGGGAGATGTAGGGTATCAAGTGGTCTTTTATAAATTCCACTATGATACTCATAGCATTGATTTCACCGTCTATGAACTTCTCCATAACTGCAACGTTCCACGGTTCCTTCTCTTTTCCTTCTTCAAACTCTAGTCTCACGATCTTTCCTTTCACAATATCCAACACTTTATTCTTGGAAAGGATGAGGTCAATCCTTGTCTTCCATGCTCTGAAGTTAGAAGCTCCATCTAACTTTTTTTCTAACTTCATAGAGTAAGTCATGGTTGTTTTGACTTGGTCAACCCTAGATCTGACCACAAACTCAAACTTGACGTCTTGGCCTGTTGAGAGTATCAGGAGATGCGCTAAGATAAGGCACACTGATATATCTGGAAGTTAGGTCAATCCTTTCACTTAAGGTGCCTCGATGATATGATTAGGGTTTCTGCAACTGCACCTGCTAGTAACCCTAGCGACAATGCTATGGTGACTGCTCCTACTAGAAACCCTAGTGACAGTTCTTCAACGAGCTTAATATCCTTATGACTATGTTTCCTTCCAGTGGTTAGACTGAATGAACAAGGTGTGGGCCCATAACCTGTTAGAATATAATGTATGTGCTCATTTTACCATTGAAAATATCACTATTGTGATCCAACCATAGGCCGAAGCCACCCTCCGAGCACCTTAACCTTGACAAAGAATCACTCCAGAAGAAAACCCAAGGCTAGATAACCAAACAAAGGGTAACACACCTTTCCTTAAGGATAGTGCACCAGTAAGAGTTGATCAGATAGTCCAAACCCTAACCAAGAGATAGTTCAAGCCAAACGTGATCTGCTAGTTTCAATCGCTGCAATGGAAACGCTCCTCCAAACTCGCACACAAAATTGGGTACTACAGTGCACACAAGTGTTGCTCTGCAATTTTGAGACTACCTGCCAGAATGAAGATTGGCCTCTTGTATTTATAGTAATTCTGGCTAATTTCCTGGGCCGACTTCTCATTCTGGGTATCTATCTGTTCAATATATTTTATTTCTTCTAGTCGACTTATTCTCTTGGAGGCTAATAACCTAAGACAAGTTATCTTCTTGAGCCAACATGTCTTATAGGGTTATTATCCAACTCATTAGGGTTTCTTCTTGCTTCCCAGAGTATTCTATTCTCGTCAGGTTTACACGTGGAGGTAAATACCTCCCATAGCTACCATAATATCAACAATTTCGTGCATCTTTTGAAGAAGGACACCCCTTTTATCTAGGATGAGTGAGCCCGGGAGTCCTTCAATGATTTGAAGAAATATTTGGTGTCGAAACCTTTACTAAAGCCTCCCGACTACATTAGAGATTACTTACTTTATATTTTCACGTCCGAGAATACAATTGGTATGGTTCTAGTTCAGGAGGATGACAAGCTTCATGAGAATGTCATTTACTATCCTAGTCGAACTTTACTTGGTCCTAAACTCAATTACACTCACGTCGAAAAGCTAGCTTTGGATGTCGTTCACGCAGTCCAATGTTTGCATCATTATATATTACTTTGCAAGACTATGGCGATTGCTAATGTCAATCCATTTCAATAAGTCCTTACCCAACGTATCACAGGGGGAAAATATAATAAATGGATTGTCATTTTCTAGGAGTTTGATCTCGATTTTGCTTCCATGAAATCCAATAAATTCCTATCTTTTACAGAGTTGATATCTAATTTTCCACGATTAAATGAGGATTTTATCCATGTTGATTCATTTGTATACGAACACATTTTTCTTGTCTCATCGTTTGACCCCTGGTATGGAAACATTGTTCTCTATCTTCAAACTTTGAAGTTTCCTTAGTATCTCTCACGATATGATCGACGACATATAAGATACCAAGATAAGAAATATATTGTCGTCGGTGACCCTTTGTATCACCGAGGAATAATTGATATCTTGCGTCATTGTTTAAATCACAGAGAGGTCGAGTCTATCCTAAATGATTGTCACAGTGGGGCTTGTGGTGGTCATCTATCTGGGCTTGCGACAACCCAGCAATTTTTGCGAGCAGGTTATTTCTGGCCTACTATCTTTAAAGATTGTATTGAAGTGGTTAAGAAGTGCCACCCCTTCTAGGAGTTCACTCAGAAAATGTGCTCACATCCATCCCCTCTTCACCCAGTCATTACTGTCGGTCCCTTCACTAAGTGGAGGGTGGACTTTGTCGATTGCAACCCAACTTTGGCTGGGGGGAATCAACACATTATCCTAGTCGTCAACTACTTTACTAAGTGGTCCAAGGCCATGCCTACAGTTAAATCCGATGGGAAAACTACAACCTTCTTCGTATTCAATCATATTATTGCTCGGTTCGGTATCCCGAGTGAGATTGTCACTGACCATGGCATACACTTTCAAAATGAGATGATGGAAGAACTAGCCACTAAAATGGGGTTTAAACATGGTCACTCTTCTCCTTATTATCCCTAGTAAAATGGGCAAGTAGAGGCCATCAAGAAGTCTCTCAAGACCATTTTTCAAGAAACCGTTAGTGAGAGTAAGTCCGGCTAGCACATCATGCTATATCCTGCATTCTGGGCATATCGAACCTCAGTCACTGGATTTTTCCCTTTCCAATTAGTACACGGTGTGGAGTCGATATTACCCATTTAATGAGAAATCCCTTCTCTTAAGTTGGCATTTGTATTCGACACTTTCGATCTTGAAAGACGCCTTGTATACCTAGAGAGTCTTGATGAGTATCATCGAGACACCATTATGACTATCGATGTGAACAAACGACGTGTCAAGGTCCAATACGATAAGTCTGTCTGTCCTTGATTGTACACTGAGGGTGACTTGGTCCTCTTTTATGATCAAGCCAAAGAACCGATGGGGGTAGGCAAGTTTAAACCCATGTGGCATGGTCCTTACATTGTGCAATGTGTTGTAGAAAAATGAGCCTATGAGTTAGAATATTACGAAGGGAATAAGTTGGCTGAGCCCAGAAATGGGCTCTACTTGAAAAGATACTACGCTTGAGCCCCAGGGTTAGGCATAACTCTTTGTATACTAATGTAATTTAGTGTATATATCTCTTTATTTTTCGTCTTCGAGTTGCTTATTGAGTTTTCACTTGGTTGACATATGTCAATGGAGTCATCGGTATACTTAGGATTCATAGATGGGGCCAGTCGTCACATACGAAACTTGGCTTCCATTTCTTAGGTGATTTATTCACTTGAGGGTCTACTGGTGTATTTAGGAGGCATATGCCTAGGGCCATCCACGAATAATGTGGACGAATATAGCGTTGTTATAGAACTTTTACATGATGCTATCTCACATGGCATCTGTTCGTTAGAAGTTCGTTTGGATTCCTAGTTAGTAGTACGTCAGTTGAACGATCATTACTGTGTGTGTGATCCTACTTTGAATAGGTGCGGCCTGGCTAGCTCTCTAATGGTTCAAAAGGAATCAACCTAATTTGAACTGTCTCAAGCGGCCGCACAAACCCTCTCTCAAACACTTGTACCCTCACTGGTTGAGTTGCTCAATCACTGAACTGAACACTGTAATGCATAGTGAAATACCTGGATGGTATCTCTGATAGGCTAGGGTGTGTCTTTCAACAAAGAAACTGATCAATGGTGGTGGTTTCCTCCAAACTTCCACAAAACAACAAGGGTGTCAATTTCCTCTTCCTCTTCAAATATCTCAACATCACATCATAACATAATGAGGAATTAGGTCAAATTCCTTCCTTTATACTCTTATGGATCTAATTCACCATTGACATCACTTAATTTAGGTGCTTTTCCTCCTAAGGTGAGTAATTAATTAATTAAGTCCCTCTTTATCACTTTTTCATTCTAATTATTCGTTGACTTAGGCTTAAGTGACTTTTTCTATGCTTTTTGGCTTAGTTAATCGTTTAGCCACCAAATCACCCTTGTTTCTCCTATTGTTCCATGTTTGTGCCTGACTATAGTCTACGAGAACACATAAATTACTAAGTCACTCTCTGTTTTCCTACTCTTGGGAATGAGACATCACATCCAACTTAAGTATGACAACAAGTGAGATTATGTGTCCTAAGTTGGTACAAAATGCTTGCCAATCCACAACTATAATAATTCTGATTTTAAGACAACAAAATGAATCAAGTACTTAAGTTTGTTGTTGTCATAATTAGGATAGCAGAGATCTTAGATCATAATTATCATTTAACCACTGGTGTGTAACAGATCGTCAAGAACATCATTGTTTTAGTGTATGCTATGAGAAGATTGCAACCATGAAGATTAATGATGTCCAATAATGTATTTCAGAGTGTACAAACATGAAGAATAAACAACAAAATTCTGCAGTCCCATGTGCCAATGCCAAATGATCAAACATCAAGTATTAGGCAGTCACATTTAGGGTGTTCAACTCAATGCATGTGGATCTTTTATTCCCTTAAGTGATGTAACAAGTGTGCATAACAATAAAATACCAACATTTAGGATGTATTAGTTTGATCCATGCACGTAGTTCATATTATCTTTAGATCCAATGCATTAAATATTTTTATTAGGATGAAAAAATAAATGCCATGAAACCTTCCACAACACAACTGTAAACACCAAATTGTTGGCCTAAAGATTGAGTCGTTCCATATTGTAGTGTATCAATTTATTAGTTTGGAGTGTTATAACCATAAGAATGGCACAAGGTTACAGAATATGATATGCTATTTCAGTGTAAAGTGGATCCTCATATGACAAGTTAAGAAAAACAATGTTAATTACTTGTTCAACTATTAAAGCATCCAACCATGCATTGAATCAATTTATCCCTTTAGAAGATTAAGAATGTGAGAAGTGCTAAACATTGCCAAAATATCAAGATGTTGAGACAATTACCATGTAAATGGATAAAAATGAGTTTTAACACTTAGTGCCATTAAAAATTATGTGTTTTCCAACATTGAGGAAAGGAGATGAAGTCAATTAATATGTGTAGGTTATGCACACTAAAGTTTATGGAAGATTATAGGTTAGATCCATGAATGTAAAATGTAAGAAACACGACCTAAACCTAGAATTTCAGCTAGCTTACTTATGCCAACTCTAAAGATACATCATGAAATAAAGTGTTAGCATGCGATAGATCCAAAATAAACAATATTCGACAATTGAAATCAAGCTTGGATCAATCAATCTAATTCAAATATTAAACCCTTAAAACCCTAGATTGCAAAACAAACCAAAAAATGAAAAGGGAAAAATGTTTAGGTTGAGATTACTAGAAAAGAAAGGAAAACCCTAGGTATTACTATTGGGCATCGAGTCTTAGCCACTCCTTGAGTAATTTCCCTCTCTACCTTCAATTGTTGAAATCCTCACACATATCTTGGAGAAAGCTTGGTGAACATCAAGCTAAGGAAAGTATGGCTACACAAGAATCACAGGGGGGCTAAACTAATTGTAGATTCAACATAAGTATTGCAAACTTAATTAATTGAATCATGGATCTAGGGTAAGAAGTTAACACCCTAAGATATTCAACTTCAATACTAAGATATAGCTTCAAAACTCACAAAGAAAGAAAATAAACATGCATCATACCTTGTCTGCATTGCTTGCATTGCAATAGCCCTTTTCTCAATTTCTCTTGCATGTCCAAAACCTTCTATTATTAACCTATGGCAACATATTCAAGAGAATAAACAAAAAACTACATCAAAATTGAGCAAAATGCATCTTCCAATTGATCTCCAACCATGACAAAGTGATAGAGGTGCCCTCCTTATATAGATATATGCCTCCCTAAAACGATACAATTGAAAACCATGAGCTAGAGTGAAAAAATGAGCTCATACCATGTGCAGAGATGAGACCATGAGCCTAAAACCATGTGTGAAAACCATAGTTGGTTACAATAAATTCCTCAAAAGTAGTGTGTCCTCCTCATAATGAGGAAATACTTAACTAATTCCACACGTATGGTCCATAAGAGAGAGAGAGAGAGAACAAGTATGCCCTCCCTAAAAGTGTGCAACTAATCTTCTTGAAGCAAGTGTGAGGTCAAATGAGGTCCAATAACATGAGCACCCCACTAACTAACTCCATCATTCATGAAACCAACTTCCACATGTATGAATAGAAAAGGAAAAGTGAGGAGCACCCTTCTAGAACACTCTAGAAGCTAAACTTGTGAGGGAGGAGAGAGAAACTTTCCTTCTAGAAGGATTCTCACATGTGCCAAGTAATACATGTCCATGTGACTCATGCATGCTCCATATGTCGAAAAGTGTACAAAGTGTTGATGTGGCATCCTTTTCATTGTCCACTATGCTGTCATGGATCCCAATGCAGTGACATGGAATCAAATAAAAATGACACGAATCCCAATGTAGGTAGATATGGCTAAATATAGATACATGGATATTGAGGCAATGACATGGATCTCAAGGAAAAATGAACGGATTCCATTGTGGGACACCCACTTATAATGATGAGTCAAGATTCAAAACAAGTCATTAGGCAATGCACATTAATTTGTCTCTTCTAACTGTGAATTTTCTCTAAACCCAACACATTAACCAATTAAATTTCACTTATCACCGATTACACAAGGTTCTTTTTCCCCAATAAATAATGCACAACAG
>ML812200.1:68223-101344 GCA_009831015.1 Picea engelmannii
CAACAGAAATTAAATAACCAGGAACATAAAGTAGAAGACAACAACAATCACATCAATAGTACACAATCATTTTTGGATAATAGTCCCTGGAAAAACCCTGGAGGGAAAAGCAGTGCTGCAAATTTGTGGATTTTATTATTTCAGCAGGAAAATACAGATATCTTCTTACAGAAAATCGACCTCCTCAAAATAATGAGCCAAACCTTAGCAAAATTCCTCCATGATGTAGTACGACTCCTCTCTCAACCTCTAAAACCCTAGTGCTTCAGCAAAACCCTGCACAAGTGCCTATGTGTGAGTTGTATGGCCCCTGTGTGCACCCTGCATCACCCTTTATGGCTCCTTTGCGTGGCTGGTAGATACGACCTTTGCTTTATTGAATTTTATGGTAAGTTGATGCAATTTTATTTTATTATTGGCTAGCATGAGCTACAACCATAACCAATGACTATAGAAACAATAACTAGCTGCAGTAAACCAAGATCACAAGAAGAATAACCATGCACAAGAACACATGAAATATCATGGGAAACCCTTTTACACAAGGGAAGAAAACCCAACAATCCTTTTCTATGTTCTAAGGAGAAGATCCCCCATCCATCACCAAAACCTAGCACAGAAAATGGTGCTGTAGTTCTCATAATTTCAGACCTCAACTTCTGAAATCATGAGATGAAGTAATGATGAGTGTGTAATCCTCAATGGGGATTCACCTTTATTTATACAAAACTTATCACATCAAATGATGTGTCTATTGGGACAATAGGGTCGACCTGTACAACTTAATAATATAATAAATATAATTAATAATTAAAATATTAATTATTTTTACATGGTGGGGCTGACCTGTACCATTTACAACATAATTAGGGTTATAGGTGAATCTACTCTTAGACAATATACCAAGGGATCCACACGTGCACTAGTGCTCAGCCACTAGGGACATGTCCACCTATGCTTAGCCACTAGGGACACATCATACTCAATAAAATCATCTGGAGTACCACATCGTCTCAACTCTCACAAAGAGGAGAATGATACAACCATCACATGGGCACACCCAACCACAAGGGGACAACTCAACTCTCCAGAGGAGAATGATGCCCCATCCACTAGAGGATGACTCAACTCTCACACAAAATGATGCCCCATCATGTGGGTATGCCCAACACTAGGCTCCCTCTTAGTTTGACTCAACTTAGTCTCAGAGGAGAACGTGCCCTAGAGGATGTGTCATGAAGTTGCTATCATCAAAACTCCCTCTCAACTAGGGAGACATTCTCCACCAGGCCAAGTCTCTCACGAAAGTACTTGAACTTCATCCTAGCAAGAGGTTTGGTGAAGATATCTGTAATCTGCTCATGTGTAGGAAGGTACTGCACATGTACTTCTTTCTTCTACACCATGTCTCTGATATAATGACATTTTATCTCAATGCGTTTCGATTTATCATGAAACACAAGATTCTTAGAGAGCTTCACACATCTCTAGTTATCATAATGTTAGAATCCATCTCATGATCAAATAAATCTATCAGGAGCTTGCGAAGCCACATTACTTTGTGGACTGCTACACTCAACACTATATACTCTGCTTTTGTGGTACTCAAAGCCACAAAGATCTATTTCCTGCTGCACCAGGAAACCATGGCATACCCTGATGTAAAACAACAATTGGATGTGCTCTTCTGACCCATTGCGCTCCCTACCCAATATGCATCGGTATATCCCTGCAATCTCATGTCTACACTGGAGGCATATCTCAGGCCATATCCAACTGTGCCTCGTAGATATCTCAATACATGTTTCGCTGCTATCTAGTGAGTTTGTCTCGGCTGACTCATGAATCACGAATCCCTCTGGCTTCTTGATGTAAACTTCTTCCTCAATCTCACCATTAAGAAAGGTTGTTTGTACATCAATCTGATGTAGTTTCCAACTCATAGATGTAGCTAGTGTAATGATAGTATGGATGGAAGTGTATCGGGGTACAGGAGAAAATGTTTTCTCATAATCAATTCCCTCTACCTATGAAAATCCTCTGGCTACAAACCTCGCTTTGTACTTCTCGACACTTCCATCGGCTGCGTACTTGATCCTATATATCCATTTGGAAGTCACTACAGACTTTCGTTCTGGTCTCAGAACAATATCCCACACATCATTCTTCATGATGGACTAATACTCTTTTGTCATCGCATCTTGCCATACATGCTGACCTGCTGCTTCTCCATGACAAGAAGACTCAGTATCAATGATGTGGCTCATGGCTGAAAAATAGCTCAAAAATCTCTTTTGTTTATTTCTCTCTCAGAATGTGACTCGAGGAGTTGCATGTCCCTCTGCCTCCTGTAGAGTTTTTCGAGCCCATACAGTCCTTTTATGGCCCACTGCAATGTCTCTGGGGACATCAACTAGAGCAACTGGATCAACTGGATCAATGGTTATCTCCCTCTGAATTGTTGAAGGAGGAGAAGATGTTGTCTCTTCCTTATTCTTAAATAGTTTGACTCCCTCTGAGTCAAGAGACTCCCTCTGAAGTCTGAAGGATAGACATCTTCCTCTTCCGATGTTGCTAACCTGGAGACATCCCATGTCTTATCAAGTCCTCTAATGCTTCTACATAATTTTTCTAGCCTCCCGTACTAGGATAATAACCAATATGATATCATGTAGGGATAACAATCAAAATGGCCTCATGTACTAGGATAATAACCAATCAACACAAATGGGCTCCCGTACCAGGGATAATAGCCCTTCAACAATGAAATAAGAAATCTAGCCTCCTGTATTGGGATAATAACCAAGATGGCCTCCTGAAGGGATAACAACCAAAATGGCCTCATGTACTAGAATAATAACCAAGATGATCTCCCTAAGGGATAACAACCAACAAAACTTGGACTCCTGTACCAGGGATCTTGGTCCAAGTCATGAGGGATCCCATACTAGGGACATTACCCTTCATCAAAACAAAACTACTACAGAGTAATGATGAAATCAATTAAGGAAAGTAACACAAACTTACCTTAGTCTGCAATCATGCTCAATATTACATAAAAAAAAAACACCAAATAAACTTATAAGACACTGCAGAAACCCTCTTGGTTTTTGTGTCCAAGTCTTCTATCCTGAGGCTGAGGGTTAGGACATTCCTTGCCTCCTCAAACCCTCCTCTTCATCTGCAACTCCTTGCAAAAGATTGGATGTGTACTTCCAGCCTTCGTTCTGCTCCTCTCCTTCCTTCCTTTCCTTGTACCATCCCTCACACAACCTTTAACACAAGTCTATCATAGCAACAATCCATGACTGCTCCACAGAAGAGCCAGGCCTGACTTGGCCCTCTTTACCTCACTATTGGTACACATGATTAGCCCCAAAAAATGTTGTTACTATGCTGACTGTAACAACCTCATAAGCTTTCCAAAGTCTTCTCCAGAGGTCTGTTGTTACAACCCACTAATTTGTTGTTCTAGTCCTTTAGAATAACCCTTAGAATCTTCCTTCACACTTGCCCAAAAGTTTCCCAAAAGGCTGTTGTAACAACTCTTCAAGGGTTGCCCAAATATTCCCCTAAAATCCTGTTGTTGTAGCCCCTAAGGGTCCATTGTTTGGATTAGCTGGTACAACCCTAATAGCAGCCCTCAACTCTGCTGCTAGGGTGGCTGTAACAAGACCCAACACTGCTCAGAAAATTTCTACTTCTATTCTCCTTGGGATTCCAAATCTAGAGGTTGCATATGTCAAGTTCCAATATTTGAGACTTTGACCATTTGTTTGAACTCAAGATACTTTGACCCAATGCATGCTCTATATTTAATGCACCATGTGTACACAATGCATGATTGTGCACACACACAAAGTTGATGGATCAACCCCACCCCCATGTGGGCTGTACAATGCACCTTTCTTTTCTGTGAGAAAAATGATGGTGAAATGAGTTTCATACCCAACATGCTGCTTTCTTTGAATGTATGTTGGTTATTTGGAAGTCTTACTTGCAAAATGCAAGTACAAAAACACATGAGCTTCAAAGATGCAAGATCAAAGCCAAGTGAAATAGACCTTATATCTGCCAACAATGAAAATGAACTGTAGTATGTTGTTCGATCTCCTTTTGGCTACAACAACCCTATAGGGGTGAAAACTCACATTCTAAAGAATTTATAAAATTAATTGACTCAACTTTGTATTAATTGATGAATCTAGTATTCCACCCAATGTTTCACCTGAAGTTGATCTTAATCTTGTAAAGCACCTATTAATATTTTAGATAAATATCTAAAGTCTATAAAATTTCTAGGATTAATGTCTACAATAATGACACATTATGACTTGAATTGTTGTTATGTTAAAAAACCCTCAAGTTCTTTCAAGAAAAAACATGAAAATGAACAATATTCTTTAAACTTGAAAGTTATCTCAATTAAAAAGAGGAGGGAACATAACAAAATCGAACGATTGAGAAGATATAACATTGACAATAGACACAACCAAGAAAAGGCCTAAGCCACGAGTCAATAATAGGATATTGGGTCTTTTAAAGCACGTATTTATATTCCATATGAAGATCCAAAGTAGAAAAGGCATAGGCCACAAGTCAATAGTATGATTCTAGGCCTCTAAACCGCCCATTTCTCTCAAGTTCTTTCAAGATAAATATTTAACGAAAATAAACTTATTCTTTAAACTTCAAAGTTATTCCAATTAGAAAGAGGAGGAAACTTGACAACATTAAATGAGCCTCATTAATCCCATACAATGCAAGTTGAGACAACATCACAAAAAATTTAGTAATCTCTACATTGATTGCATTTGTATCAACATTTCGAAACGTTATGAATATCAATTACTCTTTAGGACAATCCATTGCATTATGTGATTTGTCATATTTTACTTATTAATGTATGAACCATAATAATTAGATAAATTTTGGCGCAAATGAGAGAACACCAATTTCATATTTTTGTTAGTTGTTGGCTCCATTTTTATGATTACTTTGTTATTGGATTAAAGGAATCCATCTACTACTTATTTATACTCCATCCCAATTTAAGATCCAAGGATGACTAACTATCTCAATAGCTTCTTTAAATCATCATTTTGAGTAGTGATCCACCTTTTCAATAGCCCTATTGTCCTCAAGACAAATGTGGTGTTTTGTCTTTCTGAGGGTGTTACTTTGGGGTTGCCTCATGTCCCTGTTCCATTTTCTACTAGTAGCTAAAGGCTTAAATAGGGTTGTGAATGAGTATAAAAGAGGAGTTGTAAAATGGATAAAAGTGGGTAGATCTATAACACAGTCTCATTTGTTATTTGTGGATGATGATATTTTGTTTCGTACTAGTTTTTTTATGGAAGAGAAGAAATATAAGAAAAAATTGGACCTATACTATAAAGTAACTAGAATGGAAGTTAAATCACATAAAGTCACTATTTTATTTAATGGTTTAGTAGTGAATCATGAAAGGAGATTAATTTGATTCCTACCAATTAATGCACATTCCTTTGATAATGGGCGTGAAGTACCTAGATTTCATGTTGAAGCCAAATGATTATAGGTTCAAAGACTAGAACTAGATTTATGAAAAGATATAAAAAGAGCGTCAAATTGCTTCCATAGATGGTTATCACAAGGAAGGAAGATTGACTCGAAGCTAATCATGTTTATTGGCATTCATTAGCATGCATTCCTATACTTATTCTTGAAAAAGTAAGCAAAAGAAATTGCAATTTCTTATGGATGGGGAATAAAGAAAAATAAGGTATTCCACTAATTAAATAAAGTAAGATCGAAAAACCAAAGGAAGTTAGGGGGTGGGGATTGAACAAGATTCACTTCTTTGGTCAAGCCCTAGTAGAAAAGATTTAATGGGATATTTTAAAAGATGGAGGACTATGGAAGAAAGTTATAATGAAAAAATATATTGATCCATTGTCCTTTGAATATCATAACAAACTTCCAATGGAATTAGTAGAGGGGGCCTATATTTTATAGAAGTCCCTAATCAAATATTTTCAACTAGTTTGAAATTGGCTAGCATGGAGAGTGGAAAATGGGGCCAAAGTTTGAATAATGTCAATATGGACTATATCACAAGTTTCTCAAGTTTGTAAGCATCATATATATATGGTAGTTGCATATTTAACCAAGGATGTTGATTTCATCCCTTTGACTACCCAGTTTACAACTTCTATGGTCGTGTATAAGCTTCATAGAATCCCTCATCATGGGCACCAAGGTAGTTCTCAACCCTCCAAAAGGAGGGCACATGAATCCTATGGTAAATAATGAATTTGGTCTCCTCGAATTGGAGAGGTTTGGGGATAAAAGAAAAGAGAGAGACAATGAAAAAGCTTGTTAGAGTTGAGAAACATCAAGTCCTTCTGATCTAAGAGACAAAAAAGAGGGACTTGCAGGTTGTCTGTCAAGAGACTACTCACTTTTGGAAATTAAGAAAGGGTGTAGCAATTAGTGCCAGGGGGGCCTTTGGGGGCATTTGCACCTTATGGAACCCTGTTTTCTTCTTTTCTGTTGGAACAGAGTTTTGAATCGAAGCACTAGATCATCGTCAAACTCATGCACTAACCATCAGCTACTTCGATTCATTTGGTTACTGTCTATATGTCAAATAACAATCATGAAATCTTAGAATGTTGGGACTCTCTAATGGATCTATTGGAGTTAGGGTTTAGCCAAAATTGTATCATTGCGGGAGAATTTAATACCACCCTTCATCAAAATGAGAAAAAGGGGGGATTCATAGTTAGAGACGATTTTAGAGAAAGGATGGAAGACCTCATTTCCTTTTTAGATATGATATATATTCAACCAAACAAGGGCAAGTTCACCTGGAATAACAGAAGAGCGTGTCTTCTTTGACCCCTTTTCATGACCTAACTTCCTGGTGGTATATTCCTAATACTTTAATGGGATTCAAAACACATTAATACTTGATAAATTGCACAAGCTTCATCAATCATTTAATCTTGTCTTCATTTTTTTCTCTCGTATAAGCTATTGACCATATTCCACTTATTGGCCACTGAGTTACAGACCATTCACTTACGTGGGTATAACATGAGTAATCTTTGAGTCTTGAAACCATCCCATACCATCAAGTCATTCATCTAGTGCAACCATGTCAAATTTCAATGACTATAGAAAAAGTTAGAGAAACTTTCAACGTTGGCCCCATTAACTGGTCACTTTACAGGGTTGATGAGAATCAACACTTATTCTAGTAATCAAGACTGGTCATGTGCCTATATCTAATTGGTATTCTCTTTGGTCAGCTTTTCCTTTTGATTTCTCACATGACCATGTCTTCTTTGACCCCTTTTCATGACCTAACGACCTCTTGGTGGTATATTCCTAATACTTTAATGGGCAAAACACATTAATACTCGATAAACAACTACTTGATAAATTGCACAAGCTTCATCGGTTACTTGATCTTGTGTTTTTTTTTTTCTCTCATCTAAGCTATTGACCATATTCCACTTATTGGCCACCGAGTTACAGATTATTCTCTTATGTGGTTATAATATGAGTAATATTTGAGTCTTTAAACCCTCCCATATCGTCAAGGCATGCATCTAGTGAAACCATGCAAATTTTCAATGATGTACCCATTAAATGGTCACTTTGTGTGGTCAACAAGAATCGACACTTATTCTAGTAATCAAGACTAGTCATGTGTCTATATCTAATTGGTCTTCTCTTTGGTCACCTTTTCCTTTTGAGTTCTCACACGACCATTCTTCTTTGACCCCTTTTAATGACCTAACCTCTTGGTGGTATATTCCTAATACTTTAACGAGATTCAAAACACATTAATACTCGATAAAGAATTACTTGATAAATTTCACAAACGTTGTTGTTTATATGATCTTGTCTTTGTTTTTTGCTCTCATCTAAGATATTGACTATATTCCACTTATTGTCCACCAAGTTACAAACCATTCACTTATGTGGGTATAATATGAGTAATATTTGAGTCTTGAAACCCTCCCATACCGTCAAGGCATTTATCTAGTGCAACCATGTCAAATTTCAATGACTATAGGAAAAGTTTGAGAAAAGTTCAACGTTGGCCCCATTAACTGGTCACTTTGCGGGGTTGACGAGAATTAATAGTTATTCTAGTAGTCAAGACTGGTCATGTGCCTACATCGAATTGGTATTCTCTTTGGTCATCTTTTCATTTTGAGTTCTCACACGACCATGTCTTCTTTGACCCCTTTTGATGACCTATCATCCTAGTGGTATATTCTTAATACTTTAATGGGATTCAAAACACATATATACTTGATAAACAACTACTTGATAAATTTCACAAGCTTCAACGGTTATTTGATCTTGTCTTTATTTTTTTCTCTCATCTAATATATTGACCATATTCGACTTATTAGACACTGAGTTACATAACATTCTCTTATGTGGTTATAACATGTGTAATATTTGAGTCTTGAAACCCTCCCATACTGTCAGTGCATGCATCTAGTGAAACCATGTCAAATTTCAATGACTACAGGAAAAGTTTGATAAAATTTCAAAGTTGGCCCCATTAACTGGTCACTTTCTGGGGTTGATGAGAATCACCACTTATTCTAGTAATCACGACTGGTCATTTTCCTATATCTAATTGGTCTTCTCTTTGGTCACCTTTTACTTTTGAGTTCTCACACGGTCATGTATTCTTTGAACCCTTTTCATGACCTAACCTTCTGGTGGTATATTCCTAATACTTTAATGGGATTCAAAACACATTAATACTCGATAGCAACTACTTGATAAATTGCACAGACTTCATCGGTTATTTATTCTTGTCTTTGTTTTTTTTCTATCATATGAGCTATTGACCATATTCCACTTACTGACCATCGAGTTACAAACCATTCACTTATGTGGGTATAATATGAGTAATATTTGAGTCTTTAAACCCTCCCATATCGTTAAGGCATGCATATAGTGCAACCATGTCAAATTTAAATGACTATATGAAAAGTTTGATAAAATTTCAACATTGGCCCCATTAACTGGTCACTTTACAAAGTTGACGAGAATCAACACTTATTCTAGTAATCAAGACTGGTCATGTGCCTACATCTAATTGGTATTCTTTTTGGTCACATTTTCCTTTTAAGTTCAGACACGACCATGCATATTTTTCCCCTTTTCATGACCTAACCTCCTGCTGGTATATTCATAATACTTTAATGGGATTCAAAACATATTAATACTCGATAAACAACTACTTGATAAATTGCACAAGCTTCATCAATTATATGATCTTGTCTTTGTTTTTTGCTCTCATCTAAAATATTATCATATTGCACTTATTGGCCACTAAGTTACAAAACATGTGGGTATAATATGAGTACTCTTTGAGTCTTGAAACCCTTCCATACCATCAAGGCATGCATCTAGTGCAACCATGTCAAATTTCAATGACTACAAGAAACGTTTTAGAAAATTTAAACGGTGTCCCCATTAACTAGTCACTTTGTAGGGATGATGAGAATCAACACTTATTCTAGTAATCAACACTGGTCATGTGCCTATATCTAATTGGTCTTCTCTTTGGTAACCTTTTCCTTTTGAGTCCTCACATGACCATGTCTTCTTTGACCCCTTTTTATGACCTAACCTCCTGTTGGTGTATTCCTAATACTTTAATGGGATTCAAAACACATTAATACTCGATAAAAAACTACTTGATAAATTGCACAAGCTTCATCAATTATTTGATATTGTCTTTGTTTTTTGCTCTCATCTAAGCTATTGACCATATTCCACTTGTTGGTCATCGAGTTACATACCATTCACTTATGTGGGTATAATATGAATAATATTTGAGTCTTGAAACCCTCCCATACCATCAAGGCATGCATCTAGTGCAACCATGTCAAATTTCAATGACTACAGAAAAAGTTTGAGAAACTTTCAATGTTGGCCCCCTTAACTGGTCACTTTCGGGGGTCGACGAGAATAAACACTTATTATAGTAATCAAGACTGGACATGTGCCTATATCTAATTTTTTTTCTCTTTGGTAACCTTTTCCTTTTGAGTTCTCACATGACCATGTCTTCTTTGCCCCCTTTTCATGACCTAACATCCTAGTGGCATATTCCTAATACTTTAATGGGATTCCAAACACATTAATACTTGATAAACAACTACTTGATAAATTGCACAAGCTTCATCAGTTATTTGATCTTGTCTTTGTTTTTTTCTCTCATCTAAGCTATTGACCATATTCCACTTATAGACCACCAATTTACAAACCATTTTCTTATGTGGGTATAATATGTGTAATCTTTGAGTCTTGAAATCCTCCCATACCATCAAGGCATGCATCTAGTGCAACCATGTCAAATTTGAATGACTACAGGAAAAGTTTGAGAAAATTTCAACGTTGGCCCCATTAATTGGTCACTTTGCGGGGTCGATGAGAATCAACACTCATTCTAGTAATCAATGTTGGGCATGTGCCTATATCTATTTGGTCTTCTCTTTGGTCACCTTTTCCTTTTGATTTCTCACATGACCATGTCTTCTTTGACCCATTTTCATGACCTAACCTCCTGGTGGTATATTCCTAATACTTTAATGGGATTCAAAACACATTAATACTTGATAAACAACTACTTGATAAATTGCACAAGCTTCATCAATTATTTGATCTTTTCTTTGTTTTTTGATCTCATCTAAGCTATTGACCATATTCCACTTAATAGCCACCGAGTTACAAACCATTTTCTTATGTGGGTATAATATGAGTAATATTTGAGTCTTGAAACCCTCCCATACCGTCAAGGAATTTATATAGTGCAACCATGTAAAATTTCAATGACTATAGGAAAAGTTTGAGAAAATTTCAACGTTGGCCCCATTAGTTGGTCGCTTTGCAACATTGATGAGAATCAACACATATTCTAGTAATAAAGATTGGTCATGTGCCTATATCTAATTGATCTTCTCTTTGGTAACCTTTTCCTTTTGAGTTCTCACACGACCATGCCTTCTTTGACCCCTTTACATGACCTAACCTCCTGGTGGTATATTCCTAATACTTTAATGGGATTCAAAACACATTCATGCTTGATAAATTGCACAAGCTTCATCAATTATTTTGTCTTGTATTTTTTTTCTCTCATCTAAGCTATTGACCATATTCCATTTATATTCCTAATACTTTGATGAATTTCAAAACACAATACTTGATAAACAAGTACTTGGTAAATTGCACAAGCTTCATCAATTTTTTCTTGTCTTTGTTTTTTTCTCTCATCTAACTTATTGACCGTATTACACTTATTAGCCATGATCTGGCTCTGGTAGGTTCAAATCGGATGACCCACAATTCCCCAAATAAAGAAATGCTTATAGGGCTTTTAGTATTTGGGTATTTTACTCTACTCGAAGTTTGATGAGCCCAACTTGAAACTTTACCGGCCAAAGTGGTCACCACGTACAATAACTGGCTGAAGCCAGTCACCACTTCTCATTTCGTTTCTAGATTTATCTTTATTTCATCGTGCCTCTTTTGATCATTTTTTCATGTTTGTATCACCAATTTGAGTATTATTTTCATTAATTTAGGTTATTTTATAGGTTAATTTAGTTTAGTTTGGTTTATAGGTTAATTTGGTTTGTAAATATTTGTTGATCAATTGTAAAACAATTAGAAATTTTCTTAAACAACCCTCCCATAAGTATTCAATTCTTAATATCATTTACAACAACAATTAACAACATGTAACATATGATATCAAAAAATTACATAAAACTTAAAAACATGTAATTAACCCACATAAGAAAATTATTTAAAGAGAATAATTCATACAAATTAAAATATCTAGTTACATACCCCATCTAACTCAACATTTGTATCATCCTTCTTTTGTATCTTCTTCTTGATCATCCAACTCAACATCTGTAGTAACATCTGGTTCATAAACAATGTTAAAAGGATTGACGATATTGTCATCGTCATTAATGTCATTTGGAGCATATCTTCATCGATATCATCATCAAGAACTGGCACATTGTCTCCTACACCTGGTTCATATTCTCCATATTCTTTGTCTATCAACCCATATTATTCATTCTCTAGATCTACATCATCTTCTTCTTCATCTACAATATACTTTACGGACCTTCCTCTTGGATCATATCTAACAATAAATGACCAATCCTGCTTACATGGAACCTTTGAGTAAAAGACTTGTTCACATTGGATTGGAAAAACATAGTGATCATTTGATTTTTCAAAAATCATTATTTTAATCATCAGAAATCTGTTGGCATGCTAAATAACAGTTATTTCCTCATCATGTTCATGCATTTGTAACCTATACCATTTGAAATCGAACAAAACTAATTTGAAGGAATTAAATTCACACTCAATTATGTCATTCAAAAACCCATAATATCTATTTTCATATTCTCGAGGACGTTTATCACTCTTAGAGGAAACATTAGTGACCTGGAATACTTCAGTTATCCCACTATCAAAAAATTTCCTAGTTTCATCCAATTGTTTGGTGTGAAATTTACGACCATTACACCACATATCCTTGTGGTGTTTCAACTGAAATATGCTAGACATGTAAAATATGCATTGTCAATTAATAATAAACAAACTTATATAACTCAGAAATTATAATATGAAAAAAACACACATGCAGTCACATTAACATAATATAAAATAACCGAATAAAATGGGTGAATTTGCTTGCCTTTCCATCTTTCAAACCATATGCTAAATCTATATCCCTCTATGTAACATCAACATCTCCAGTACGACGAGCTTATATAACCAATTCATACATTTCTTTCCATGATAACCAACCGCCATGATGTTGTTTACATCTACCAATCCATACCTTCATCCAATCAAGATTGTTTGCAATGTATAAATGTAGTGCAACCTAATCTTAAGCAACTGGCCGATCAAAAAATCACAATTCACCAATTTTAAATATTAGTTTTAAACATGGTAAATATTAATAAATGATGAAAGAATAAATATTAAATGCAGAGTATGATCATATACAAAAAAAAACTTCAGAGTCCTTTGCAAGTTTATATTTTAGTCGATATGGAAGCAATAGTTTCTTCTAATGCAAAAGGGTACAGGATCAAATTTTTCTCAAAATTAGGACTAATGAGAACTTGGGCCGTGGAAATTGCTAACTTTATGTTCAAGAAGGATTTATGAGCTTCTTCAGACCATTCAAAAGCTTGATATTTCCTAAGAAACTTATTTATTGTCTTGAGGACTGAAGCATAGTCTAGCATGAATATTTTGACAAAGTTTATTTTTCTAAAAAATGTCTGAAGAATTTTACAGCTTGTAGGAGGCTTCAACTCAACTATGGCTTTAATCCTATCTGAGTCTATATATATTCCATCCTTGCTTACAACCTAACCTAACAACTTCTTTTTTGATACTACAAATAGACATTTCTTAGGGTTGAGAGATATGCCATACAATATGCATCCACTACAACAAATCCCTATGATTTTCTCCCTTTTTTTCTTCCAAAGATTTTTTTAGTGTATTTTTCTCCAATTTTTTGAAAAATTCGGCGCTATTTATTGGGATAACACTATTTCTGGCGTTTTTTTTGTGCCGATGAAAACATGTAGGTGCTAAATTAGGTGCAAATAGCACCAAATTTAGTGTCGAATGTGCTTTAATAGTTAATTAGTTGAGGTGGTGGGGTTTAGGTGGATAGGGGCTTTCAGGGTTATGGGATTTAGGGATTTTGGTGTACATGGATTAAGGGTTAAGGGATTAGGGGTTAGGGTTTAAGGGATTAAGGGTCAATAGCTTAGGGAGTTGACATTTATGAGTTAGGTAGTTTAATGGTTAATTGATTAGGGATTACGGGCTAGGGGATTAATGTTTAAGTGCTTAGGGCATAAGGGTTTATGGATTAAGGGATTAGGGATTAGGGTTTAAATGTTTAAGGGTCGATGGCTTAGGGTTTAGGGTATTTAGGGATTTTGTGTTAAGGGATTAGTGATTAATGAAGGTTGAGGGCTTAAGGGTTTAGGGATTAGGGCTTAAGGATTTAAGGGTCAGTGTAGGATTAGGGTTAGGGGATTTAGGGATTTTGTAGAACTCTCTTGAAATTTCTTGGAACATCTTCTAACACACCCATCACCAATGTTATCCAACAATGCCACACAGTGAGTAGTGAATGGGGCCAACATTGAAATTTTTTCAAACTGTTCTTGTATGCATTGAAATTTGACATGATTTGACTAGACACATGCCTTGACGGTATGCAATGGTTTCAAGACTCAAGGATGCCTAATGCAAGAGCATCCTTGGGCTTGGGCAATTTGTATCACCCAAAAATATTTCTATTCTGCAAATTAGGTAATAAGTCGAATAAGGATCGTGTTAGTGGTCCATTTTATTTAATCAGTTTGCTATAAATTCGAATTGTTTATTACTCATGCAACTACTCTTGTGTTCGTTGAAACTCATGTTGAAACACATGCTGAAACTCTTGTAGAATATGTATTTTGTTGAAAAAATGAATTTCCTCCTACGGTAACGTTGTTACAGCACCTGTTGACTTTCCATGCTGGCATTAACACATGTTGTGTCTCAACCACAATTAGGTCAAGGATCTGGCGCCCAAAAGGAAGACTGTTAACATCAAGAAGAAGGCGAACAATTCCAAACCAAGAGTGGTTTGGGTAACGATTCGTTCTTGGAGTGAAAGAAAATAATTTCAGAGCTGAGGAGAAGTTTTAAAAGGAAATGCAGTGTGGTTTTGAAGAGGTTGGTGAACCACGAAGTAAGGGAATCATGGAAGGTGGATTTGAGAGAAAGATTCCAGGTTGGGAGAGCATGCAGGAAGGGAGAAATAGAGTCTCAACCCATACATGCAAACCATTACCCTCTGAACGATTTTTTAGTGGTTTCCAACCATGCGAGAAACCATTCACGACTGTATTTTATCCTAGGCACAATGTAATGTAAAAAAAAATTGTTATCTGCATTGAATCAATAAACAAATGATGTTGAAATTCGTGGGTTTTCTGGTGTTTTAGTTTCTAGTTGATTCCCTTATTATTTGGAAATAGTATTTTTGTATGCTTTTCCGCTGTGTATTTTGTAGCAGGGTGGGTGATGTAAATATTTGTGTGTTTCAGCGCCCCATCCCTGCATCTATCCCTGATGTCCCCGCATTAAAGATAATTTTTTAACATAAAGTACAGGAAGTTGTACTTTTGGTAATAGCTCTGTGGTTTATATACTTGCATGATAGCTGGGAGAATTTTGAGACATGTGGCATGATCCTTGATGTCCATGGATGGAAAAATATCTATTTTCTTCTAGAAAGAGGCTCCACACGTGTGAAGTCAACGTTGTTCAAACTCATCCACTTATGTAGGAAAATCCTTTGTTTTTGGCAAGAATAGGGGTAGATTTGGGATTTCTTGCGATTTCTTCTAATTTTGTGGATCATGAGGATGGATTCGACCCTAAATAATGGATCTTAGGAGTAATTCTAGTATTTTTGGTTACATACTTTTTGTATAAATACCCCAAAACATGGATGGAAAGACATCTGTATTTTTCATTTATAAAATTTCAGACTTGGAGCTTTTGGATCAGACCTGTGCAAATTTCATTAATGTTCATCATGCAGTSTCATTGAGGTTTGATTTATTAAWTTTTCACCTAATTCTAGGTGATTAAAATMTTTTATTTTGTTTAATTATTTTATGTTTAGTTCTTAATAAAACATAAGAAAAAATTATGCCCAACATTAAAATGAAAACAATATAAAAATAATGAAGTTAACAAAGTTGCTTATTCAAATCATTGTGAGATACATGCATTAATATTTTATTAACTTTTGTGTCTTCATGAACATATGTTGATACAAAATGAATGGAAGAAGCATCCAAGTAATCCTATTTTTTTTCTGCCAACAATTCATACCATATCTCGAACACTTTAAGGATATCACAATAGGTAATTTGTATGGACACAAATAATACTGAACCATTTAAAAGTTTAGGCCATAAGAATCATCATTTTTTAAACATGGATTACAAATAATTCTGAAAATTTAGAAGTCTTGGTCATTAACATCATTATCTGCAATAGGTTGATTTCATCTTTTGTTATGTTTGAATCTATACCTGCATCTTTTGTTATGTTTGAATCTATACCTGCATCTTTTGTTTGATTTTGAGTTTGTTCAGTAACCCATTCTAGTTTGGAATCTTTGCCCCATTCCCTTGTAGATCAATAGGAAATGGGGTATTCCTTGGGTTCGATCTCTTAAATTGTCTCCTTGCTTCTAACACTTCTTCACTCTTTTTATCATACAAATCAATCCATTTGTTCATAAAGTCCATGTGTTACAGAATGAACTTGTTGAGTATAGCACTTTCGTCTACACCTATTACATGTCAACATGTTTACTTCAAAATCCAAAGGTCATTTTGTTAATTTGACAAATAAACTACAGAGTAAATTAATGATTGCAATAAAAATAACCACAATGATAATGAGTTTACTTACTAATTTCTACTTGAACACCATTAGATTGTGTTTTTTCTCCATCAATAATATCTAATGCTCGTTCTTCATCCCAAAAGCGTGGCCCATCTAGAGAATCTCTGTCCATCAATACACTGATCATCCATCTAGCTGATAATCATACTACTGATAGTCTACAAGGTAATCAAAACAATTTCATTCATTATAACACAATTGTGTCTATCCATAATAGTACACAACTACAATCCAGTGGTACACTACCACACCAAGTAGCACACAACTACTTGATCAATGACATATAGTCACAATCAATGGATCACATCCACCACAATAGCATGCATCTATTGTCCAGAGACATACGGTCTCTATAGTAATCATATCATCTGATATCAACCTGCACAGAAAAACAATATCATGATATAAACTGAGTCATCTAGGCCATTCTTCCACTCACATCTGTGAGATCTAGAAGAGCATCTGCCCTCAGAAGGTAAAACCATAAACCAAGAGATATCTAGATTATTCTTCTCAAGCATATAAGAATAACTGTCCTAATTTATGAGCATGGACCATTCACCTAACTGGGCCATTCCTCTGACACTAAACAAATTGCAACCTAGAGAGAATGAGTCTGCCCTAGGGAATTCATGTCCTTGATTGTTGAACTTGGACCATTCACCTAACTGGGCCATTCCTCCGGCACTAAACAAAGTGCAACCTGGAGAGAATGATTCTGCCCTAGGGAATGACTGTCCAAACCATTTCCTAAGGAAATGACTGTTCAGACCATTTCCTAAGGAAATGACTCTCCTGCACCAACCTCCAAAATGGACCATTCTTCGAAACTGATCACAACTGTGAACTTCGAAATAATGACTTCCCAATGAGGTGGACCATTCTACTTGATCACTACTCATAGTGACTATAAAGAAGAAAGAATGTCCTAGGCCATTCCCCCACACTAACCACAAGGGGAATCGTTGTCTATGGTACATCAACAATCTATCGAACCGTTTTCATTATGAAAATGATCGTTTGATCTGGACCATTTATTGAACTAGAAAATGACCATCCATTAGAAATCTCAAACCACTTTCCGAACTGGAAAGGGAACTACCCATCCTGGACCATTTTTCGAACTTGAAAAATTACTGTCCATAAATAAATAACACATCAGTGCTCCCTCCCAACCTGGGAGTCATCTCTTCCCTTTTAATAAGGAAGTCACCTCCATGAGATTCAACTTGTTTCCTGAGTACGTAAACTCTTTTATCTTGGACAGAGGCTTTACTAAAATTTTTGCTATCTTTTGTAGATCTGTGGAGATATATTGGAGAACCACTTCTATTTTTTTGGACTTCATCATGGAGAATGTAATGCTTGATCTCAAGGTACTTCGGTCTATCATGGAGCACTGGTTTTCTCTAAAGGTTTCATATAGCTCTGATCATTACAATATATCATGGTTGGATTCAACTCTTTTGTTTCCTGCTAGCTTATGACATCGTGGTAAGGCTCAAACTAGAACATATCCAAGTGGCACTTTTTCTGTCATCATGAGTATTTGTCATGGATTAGCAATCCATCATTCTGGACTTCTGAGTAACCATTCTAATACAATATCTCTGTTATAGAAAGTTTTCATCACGCTTTTGTTGTGCATTGGAGGCTCTCCACCAATTTGTCTTCTTCCATCTGCATACAAGAGTCTCTTTCTGTTATACCTCAAAACCTTGAGGTTTCTCTACATAGGCTTCTTTGTTCAATTACTCTGTTGAGGAGAACAATCCTTACATTCATCTTATGTGAACTCCAACCCATGGATATTGTAGGAGATATAATAGCTCAGGTAGAGGTATGTCTGGTTACTGGAACAAGCTATCATCATAGTCTTCTCCCTCCATCTGGGAGAACCTTTAGTTATGAATCTCGCAATGCTTCCATTCATAGGTCTTTCATACACTGTTCTTCATCATAACTTCCATTTCTTCTTCTTGATTGCTTCTAGTGGGTTCAAACTAAGCTGTTAGTCTTGTGATTCTCGATATAATGACTGGTTGTTCTGGCTTTTCTTTCTATCTTGGAAACTTCATGTTCTTCCTTATGTTTCTCTTTAGCTCTTGGGTCCATGTAGTTTTCTATAGATTCCATGCCCTGAAGATTCCAACTTCTTCCTTTCATCATAGGATCATGGATGTGGATGGACACCCAACGATACTTTAAGGCTTGTTTTTGAAGAAGAATACTTCTTCTAAAGTCAAATTGAACACGTGCCTCTTTTCATGGCTGCTACCATCAATGGGAACATGGATAGATACTTCATAATCCTTGGTGGATCATATTATTTAGGATTAGCTCCCTCCTAATCCTTGCTTCATGCATGAATGCATGCTCTTCTTTTGGAATTATATAATCGTCTACCTCCATCTAGGAGAGTCCACGCTTTCGTCTGCATCCTTATTGACTTTTGCAAGGTGTCACAAGTCTTTTTCTAATTTCCTTTTGATTGCTAACTTCTTTATGTTTTTACTTCTTCCACGTTTCTTCAAGTTTGATTCTGATTTCATCTTATCTTGTAGTTGTTACTGATGTTAATAGATTCCACATGAATTGTTGCCAAGGAGTGTCAATGTACTTCATCTTTTCATGTGTATTTATTGACTTGTAGTCATCTTGATAGCAATCCTTATCTTGTTATTCTTCCATATGTATTGTTTATCTTTGAACATCTTATCTTCTAAGAAATAGATATGCAAGATATGTACAGAAACTATGTAAACATCGTATGTACAAGAATTATGAAGAATATTGTTACCTTGTCTTAGAAGAAGAAGTTTGTTTTATCCTACTTGGTCTTCTTTGAGGGTTCCCTTTCTTTGACAACTGATGCTTTGTGTGTTTCCTTCCTTTTCTTTAACTCGGGACAATGATTCTTGTAGTGACCATATTTTCGACAATTGAATCATTGTATTTTTGACATATCTTTCTCTTGATTTGGTTTCTTCCTTGAGCCAAACTTCTTTTTATTCCTGAAATTCTTGAACCTTGTTGTGAAGGCTTGATCATTGTATTTATTTTGGGGTTTCTCTTTTGCACTAATCTTTGATTCTTCTTGTGCAAAACAAGTCCAAAGTTTTTCAAATGTGGGATACTCCTTCCTTGTGTTCATTCTTGTAGCAAATACATCCCATGTCTTGGGAAGACCATTGAGTACTATATTTACTAGTTCCTTCTCTGAAATGATTTCTTCAATAGCTTGTAGTTGATCTCTTAATTGAGAGATTCTCACAAGGTATGATGTTATGTTGTCATCATCATTCATTTTCATGTCACAAAGCTCATTCTTTAGACTCATTACTTGTCCAATGTTTTTGTCTGAGAAGAGATTTGTTAGGGCATCACACATCTTCTTAGATGAGTCAAGATGGGAGATGTAGGATATCAAGTGGTATTTTATAGAGTCCACTATGATACTCATGGAATTGATGTCACTATCTTTGAACTTCTCCATAACTACAATGTTTTGAGGTTCCTTCTCTTTTCCTTCTTCGAACTGTGGTTCCATGATTTTTCCTTTCACGATATCCAACACTTTATTCTTGGCAAGGACGAGGTCAATCCTTGTATTCCATGTTCTGAAGTTAGAAGCCGCTTCTAACTTGTTTTTTGACTTCATAGAGTAAATCATAATTTCTTTGACTTGGTCAACCCTTGATTTTGACCAAAAAATCAAACTTGACATCTTAGCTTGTTGAGAGTACCAGGAGATGCACTTGGCTATCCATAAATTAGGCCAATCTCTTCACTTAATATGCCTCAACAAGAGGGTTAGGGTTCCATTGCTGCAACAAAAACTAGATGCAACTACAACTGTAACTGAGCAAATCCTCCCAATCTATCTTCCAACAGTTAGACTGTCCGTAGATAGTGTGGGCCCATAACCTGTTAGAAAGTAATGGATGTTCTCATTTAACCATAGACAATATAGCAATATTGTCTCCCAACCATAGGCCGAAGCCACCCCCAAGCACCTTAACCTTGACAGAGGATTATTCCAAGAAAACCCTAGGCTTAATAGCCAAACAAGGTGGTGTAGCTCTCTCCAGGGATAGTGCACCAAGCAAGAATAACCAAAACTGATCAGAGAGTCCAACCCAGAAAATCGAAAATGCAGATTGAGAACTGTCGGCATTAGTTGCTCCCAAGACTTGCGCACAAACTGGCCTTCTGTAGTTCTGAGAATTCTGGCCAAAATGAAGACTGACCTCCTATATTTATACTGTTTCTGCCTGACTGTCTGGGCCGAATTCTCATTCTGGGTGCTAATTACTTATTATATAATATTTCCTTTAGCCAACTTCTCTTCTAGGGATATATACAAATATTTTCTTGCTTCCCGGAATATTCCATTCATGTCAGGGTTACACACGGAGGTAAATACCTCCCGCAGCTACCATAATATCAACACTAACCATTTCTATCACCTAGGTGGTCTAATCTTTCTCGTTTTCAGACTAAGAGGTTCCTAGACTAGGGAGGCTTCCCTATAAAATAATTAAATCGAAGTCATCGTTTAGAATGAAAGCAATGAAATTTTAAGACAATTGTTTAATATTATTGTGTTAAGTGAGCAAGATTAGGGTTGTTGACTCCCAAGCTTGTGTTTTACTCCTTATTTTGTGGACAAGCCATCTTGGCTAAATTTTGTATAAATAGAGATCAAAACATCTCATTTTAGGACATAAATCTCCCTTATGGAGAAGGACTTATCTAAAATGTTCGGCCCTCTTGGCTCTTTTTATCTCTTGTGCACTTGTTTATAGCTATATTGATGAATGGTTGATGGAGGAGTGAGGTGCTAGCCTTGGATGATCCCTTTTTTAGCTTTTATGGTGGTTTGTCTTAGCTTTTTTCCCTTGAATTGGTAAGCTTTTACATTGTGCTATCAGTATTGTTCAAGTCAAGGTTATTTTGGTAGAGCATGGTGGGAAGTATAAGGGCATACACCCCCACCATAGTCTCCACCGTTTTATTCTTACATTCTATTGGTTTAACAAGTGTTTTCTAAGAGAAGTATAAGGGCATACACCCTCTTAGCTCAAACCCTAGCTAGAGATACTTGCCTTGGGAAGTAAGAGGATTTACACACCCAAGGAGGTAGTACCTCTAGCTCTTTCTTTGCTTGAATCCATTAACCCATTTTTAAAAGGCACTAGTCATTTACTTATTTCATTGGAGAAATAAATTGATGCCTTGGTAAACGTGAATTTCTCAAGTTTTAAAGCTCTCTCTTTGGGATAGTGATCTTGATGCCTTGGGGATATTTCCTCCCTAAGGGCATCCCCTTTCAACCAAAATTTCTTGCTGCTGTAGTAAACTAACCTACAACCATTAGGGCTGCACAAACCCTAGCCTACTAACCCCATCTGCTCCTAAACTAACCCTAGACTAGGCCTAAAAATCTGTTTTCACCCACTACTAACCTGGGCACATGTTTTAAGCTAACTTTGAGTGATTTTTGTTGGATTAAATTTCTGATATAGGGCTTGGTTTTCTACAAACATAATGCTGATAACTTTACTAAAGAAACCCTAAGATAAAGTCACTCCTAACTTGTGCTTTCACCGCCAAAATTTGCTAAAAGTTTGCTAACTTGTTCTACTAGGTTTAAGGCATTTTTCGGGTGTTTTATTTGAGGATTTTGGTGGCTGATTTCATTTCTGTCATAACAAGATTTCTACAGCCATAAGGCTGAAAAAAAATACTTCTGCATACAATCTTTATGACAACCATAACTAATTGCTAAAGTCTCATGCTATAAATTGTGGAATTTCTCTAGTCATTATCTACTTGTTTCAAGCATATCTTACTTGACTTTAAGCAATCTTTTAAGCAGCTATAGTACTTATTTCTTGATGATATATATTTTAATATATTTCTGCAAATTAGGGACAGCAAGATTAACTTGCTGATACACACTAACACATAGCATTGCAAGGTGTTTTTCTTGTGTTTTGGGCAGGTACAGGTGCACCGACAACTATCTTTTCACTTGTTATCCATTTACCTCTCTCCACTCATAATTTCCAATCATTCATTTCTTCCATCACTTGACCTTCCGAGGGACTTATTCTTACACTTTCCCTTCATTCTTTCCATTCCCCCTACGGTCTTCGGGATCTCCTCCCAGGAGTGACCTTAGTCACCCCCCAAGTGTGGGACCTACATCGAGGTGACATTGGGTGTAGGATTCCCAAAGTTGTAGCACTTGTTCCATGGTTGGGTTGGGATTTTCCCAACCTACAACTTGTGCCATAACAGTGCCTAGTGCACCTCTTAGCCACTAGGGTGCCCCCCCCTTGACGTGACTCTTTCATCTCTAAAGTGACAGGAATACATGCCTAAGGTGATAGTGGGTAGGTATTCTCTAAGTTGTCGTCATTTGGTGGTTGGGTCGGGCTTTGTCCAACTTACAACTTGTGCAATAATATTTTTCCGCCGTTGTCGGGGAGGATTTTGAATCATCTTTCGAACCCTAACGACACTTTGGCAAGCTTTGACTCGAAATACTTTACCCTTAGCTTGCCTGGCGACTCCATTGAAGAACATTCCCTTTTCCACCCTTGATATCCTCTTCTTGAAGCTCATATGGTGAATCAACTTTCCACAAACCCACCTTTCCTTATTCCTCCTTTCCATCCTTCGATGATCATTAGTCTCTTTTGGTGACTCCATTGTGGGATTACACTAAGTGATAGAACCATGGCCTCACCAGACTTACCATGGGATTTTCATAATGGGTATCCTTCTTTTGATGTTCAGATTGTCCCTGGATATCCGAATCATTTTTCCCTGGAGTGGAGGGCAAGTTTCCCTAAATTTGATGGTGATCCAGCTCTAGAAATCACTCATGTCGTGGAGTATATGAAGTATGCTTCAAGATTAAATGTGCTACATGAAGATATGCTGATGAAATTTTTTGTATCTTCTCTGGAAGAAAGTCAAAGATATGGTCAATCATGTTGACGGTCCTATGAAAGAACCTTTGTATATGGTTGATGAGCATATAGACACTCTCATACAAACTGGCGGACACAGGTGGGATTTTGGTCGTCTCATTTTTTATAGAGACCACATTTACAACATTGAGGGTAGCCCTCAATAAAAAGGGTTTGAGTTTTCATCTTCATAGGATAGTTTTTCATGCGTGTATTATTCATATGTTTAGAGCCTAATGATAACATGATTACAGATTTATTTGAGGATGACCGATTGCATCATTTTCAGGATGATTTTCAGTCATCCCATGGGACTTGTGATGCATATCTTTTTGGGAGTTGGGACTTGTTGTGTGAGAACTCTCAACCACCTTCATCCTCAATGTTGGAAAAATACTAGGACGTGGACATCTCAGATCGATCAAAGGCTCACTCTACAAAGAGGAAGCATCTTCATATTGAGGTTTTCTACAGGGGTTCACAGATGAAGATGACACATTTTTCTTTCTCTAGACCTAAGCTTGTCCCTTATCTCATTCCTACTTATCAGGGTAATCATGAGGTCTTCTTGGGATCTCTCATATCTTCTCGATCGTCATGAAATAGAGATCATACTATCGGAGATGAAGATGACCCATCGTCTACATATGATAGCCCTCTTCAGAGATGGAATTATCGGGCTTGTGGCTACACCTTCAAGCAACATGATCAGGATAATGGTTTCTCCTTCTAGTAGGACTTCCTCCCTCCCACCCATCTCTCTTCGTTTCATTTCTTGGTTTATTATATATCTATTTATGCTCATGATCGTTATGTGCTTGACTTATCTATGGTGTTTTACATAATTAAGTATAAGGGGAAGATATTTTGACAAGATGATCCACTGGTTGTATGACTTCACCTGACATCACCTATCGCTTGATATTCAAGGCCCCTGACCCCAGATAAGTGGGTGGGTCATCTTTATTTCCTTTCATTTGCATCTTGATTTCTCATGTTAGTTTAGATGCATTTCATATTTCATTTTTCTCTACTTTCATATTGATTTCATTGAAGTATGCTAATTATGTTTTTCATTGAAGGACTATTTGAACCCCTACGTGGTTGGGTTAAGGCCTTCCAACCAGGATGTCTAAAGGATGCTATCATTACAATACCATCAAATCGGGGTGAGCGAGGAGGATGTGCATAACATGGTTTACAGGTGTCACTATGAGCATAATGAGTTTTTGGTCATACCATTTGGGTTGACTAACGTCCCTGCTACATTCCAGCCATATATCAATCAGGTATTCTTTCTACAATTGACGAAATTTGTTTTAGTTTTATTTGATGACATCTTAATCTACATTAAAATAGGGGAGGACTGCTTGAAGCACATAAATGAGGTGCTTGGCATACTTGAGCAACATTCATTTTACGCCAAGGTATCAAAATGTGAGTATTGGTTGATTGAAACTTTTCATTTGGGGTAGAAGATTAATGCTCAAAGGGTTAGTGTTGATGAGAAGAAGATCAAGAAATTCTAGTATTGGCCTAAACCAAGGAATTTTTCACATTTGAGAGATCACATGAAGCATATGTTTTGGTTTCTTATCCCCTAGCCTAGGGATAACTAAAGAGATTATGTCTCGAGGCCCACAGGTCCTAGACATGGAGTATCGAGAGCCATATTGACTTGAGCTTGGCCCTGGAGGGCCCATCCTTCTTCTTCTTCAACGCCTCCACCTTGTCAATAGGAGCAAAATCCATCCCATTGGCCTGGTCCTTCAGAAACAATGGGTCTTCTCTATGAGGGAATGAGTCTGGGTATCATGGTATGTGTCACTTTGATTCTCAAAACATTTGAATATGTGCATTTAATTCTTTTTACTTCTAATGTATGCTTGGACCTTATGCCTTTCCACTTGTCCACACCTGGGGGGAATGAAAAGATGCCCTAGTAAGCTAGTTCCCATGGGGTTTGAGTTGCCACTGGGGGGTTCATGAAAGGTCATTGTTTGTTCCCACTATACTTATTACTTTTCATCTTTTTGCCTCTCATCCATCCCATACATTGGTCCAGGCATTGGGTTTGCCAAGCTAGCAAAGGGTTGTACCTTATCTTGTGAGAAGAAGGGGTTAAAGACCCAGAGGGTAAAAGTAGTTGGAAAAAGATAAAAGACAAAAGAATAAAACCTTCAGATGTTTCACCCAGGGATCCTCGAGAAAGAAATAAAAGGCTTCTCAGCAAGAAACAGAGGGACCCATAAAATAATAAAATCAAGACCTAGTTGGAGGATAGGAGGTCTCATCACAAGCCAGCCTATAAGGTCCATGGGCATGTAGCGATATGACACTACCATTCATTTGGTCACCACGCCAGGGTAGTGGCTCTTGGTGGCATAACCAATAGAAAGGGGATCTCATAATGAGACAACCTTCTCATATCTGTGAAATGCTTGTGGTTAACATTGCCACCACTGGTCACCACACCAGGGAAGTGTCCCCTAACTAGTCTCTTGAAAGAAAAAGAAACAATATAAAAAGATAAAATGCATGAATGGGCTTGGAAACATTTGCATCCATGACAAGGTGCAACTCACTCTCTTTAGAGGAACCCACATGTAAGCCATACATTCCCTTGTCATCACTGCACCCATTACTAAGACATCCCTTACACCTCACCCACTTACATCGCCTGGATTTGTCTTCACCTGGAAACATCCCACATCCAATGAGAACTAGCCCAATAGGACATCCTATCATCCCCTCCAAACCTAGCTTGTAGAATAGCATAACGTCTTTGAGCACTTGCCTGTGAAAGGGGGTTTCATGCACATGTTTAAATAACTCAATTATTAGATGTGATTGACATTGCTATGATCCATGTGACTTATGAGAACATGGAGGGCATACTTGTTGTTGTTGTAGGGCCACACCCGACGGACAGGTACACATGGGGAGATGATTTGTTCAGACCTCCATAGGGATAAAATCCCACCAGATGGATGTTGAGACCGCAACCAGGGGAAAAGATAGATCAGAGTTTTGCACCAAAGAGAGAGTAGGATGTTCCACCAAAGACATCCTGGCAGGCCTGGACCCAGGGGGCTCTTGCCCTAAAATGTTTAAAGAAATGGATCTTTCATTAGTCTATCTAGTGGAGTACTTTGAATTTTCCTCTGACATGGAAACTTGTAAAGCTCAGAAGCCACCACCTCAAAGATTTACAGCTCTGATGGAATGTAGTAACATCTTAATTAAATACAACTCTTAGTTTCTAACACAAATAGATCATAGTCAACTTTCATGAAATGAAGGTTATAAATAGATTACCATCAAATCAATTTCGAAGTTGTAAGGGTAATCACTTCTATCTAGAGGACATTGTTGTAGCCTGTGGATAGTATAGATCAGAATGTTGAACAAGGGCATCTACACATTATATGTGTTGGGTCTTCTAGTGGATACACTATTAGAAGTTAAACCATTAAACTTTAACAAATTAAGAAACACTCAAGTAAATGTGCATCCAACATCCCAACAATAAGCTTGCCACAAATTAAATGACTATTTATCATAATAACAGAAAGAATAAATAGATATGTTCTAAGCTACCATAGCATAAATGAAGCAAAAGCAATCAATTGAACATAAAATAAATCTATTCATTAACTAGTGGTGCAAAACTTTACATAGGATATGTACAATGTCCAAATGTCAATTGTAATAACAACACAAGTATCAGAAATGCTTCACATATTTATAACATAAGAAACCTAATTTAGGTTTTTTTCTTCCTAGGTCTTTCTTCTCTCTCCTTTAAACAACTAGTTCCTATGCCCAATATATATCCATCTCTAGAAAATGGCAATCTCTTGGTTACCTTGTAGTTAAGATTTAGGGTTAGAAGAGAGGCATAATAAAGTGAAATTTAAGAATTTCTCCTTTGGCAAAATCCTCTAGTTTTGAGAAAAAATTCCAGGGGTCAAAGCTCATAAAAAAACCCAAGTAAAGAAAAATTGTAGGAGGGCATGTTATGATTCTTCTATGACTTAGTGACTACCTTTATGATATTGGAAAATTCATAGTATTGCATCTGCAGTTCCTTGAGCATGGGGTGCCTTATGATCCATTCTAAATTAGAAACAATCTTCTGGGCACATCTAAGTAGTATAGACTGCCATAAGCTTTTGTAGGAGCCCTTGTGATTCCCTTTGGCCCTATTGCTACTCAAACTCTCTCTAAGTGAAAATTCCTAACCACAACTATGAAATCCTAAATGCAACTTAGACTAGCCACTACTATCACCTAGGTGGTCTAATATTTCTCTTTTTTAGACTAAGAGGTTCCTAGCCTAGGGAGGCTTCCCTATAAAATAATTAAATCAAAGTCATTGTTTAGAATGAAAGCAATGAAAGGGATTTCTGAGAACCAATCTGGTTGATTAGATCCCAAGACTGGCTAGTGAAGGTTTAAGGAACAATTATGGTAACCTACATGCACAAATCACCCAAGGGAAAGTACCCTCATAGTTGGTGGGAACCCTCGAAGGGAACTGAGGCAGTGATCGTCCGTTCGTCCAAGGTATCGCAAGTATTTCCCCCTTGCAATCACCTATGTGATATCCTGAAATTTCTAGGTTTACCACTTCACAATCAATGTTCGGGGTGGAACATTCACTGGTCAAACCACACACAAAGGCAGGGTAACTAAGCCTAAAATTCCAAAAAGTGATTTCACTTAGGGTGGCTTGCACTTCTGGAATCCCTAAATGCATAGTAGTCCAAGTAGTGTTGCAAACACCCGAACAGGCGGAGAGGGGATATCTTCCCTGCCTTCTCTAAGTGGGACCTCATGGATGCATGTGTTAGGTGTGCTTCCTAGGTATTGATTTCTAGATGGAATTTTAGATGTTGCAGTGGAAGTTTTTATTTATTTAATGACTTGAATTAGTGCTTGTAAATTTGCAAGAGTATTAATTTTCTGAAGTGAAATGTTGCAAATATGTAAGTGTTGATCCAAAATGAAGTGTGTGATGATTCATACATGAATTGGAGAATTCAAATGTAAAGCATTCATAATTTCATACATGCCAAGATAACCATGATCGTTTACTTAACGATTATGTGCTTGCAAATGTGAATCCCATGAAGATGAAATCCAATGTCAAAATATAATTAGACTTGTTATCGCATGATTTGTACTTGTGCAACGCCCACCACAAGATCCCCAAATCTTGTGTAACTATGCAAGAATCTATCACTGTCACCTAAGTAGAGATTTCCCTTGTTTTAGTGATAGAAGAGGTCCACCACAAGGGAGGCTTCCTTGGTGACCTCAAGGGATCAAATAGAAAGTTTAGTAACCAATCCTATTGTCCCTATCTAGATCACATAATGGTTGGTCTAGGTCAAGGAAAGAGAAGAGATTTGAAGATGATTTGGCACCTACTCGAAACAAGAACACTTTGTCACATATATAACAACTTCCAAGACAAAGTATACAACAAAGACCTCTTTTAAACACTAGACAAGTTAGATATATATGGCTGTTACAAATTGCAACAGTAAACTAGTCTTATAACAACAATAAGTAATTTGTGATAGTAGCAATAATAAGTGTTCAAAAATACCACAATTGACCATAAAAATTAAGCATACAACCAATAGAACATTATCCAATTGTTAGAGGTAATTTATGAATGAGTTAAGCCACCTTTAGATGAGTGTATGCAACAAACTGTTGTTGTTTTATATGGGTGTAGAAAATTTTTATCACAAGAACACAAGTATAGTGAGTTTTATAGGGTTAGAGTTAGTGTAGTTAGTAGAATGCTTGAGAGTTTTGAGAGAGAGATTTTATCAATCAATTCACCATAAGAGTTCTTTAAGATTAGTGCCTTTATAGGGTTATGGAGTTTTCTAATGCAACCAAGCTTGAAGGTTGATCTACTTGAAATCAATAGATATGATCTAAACCCTAAGGTGCAAACACATTTGGGCCTTAGGCTTTATATCTTTAGGAGAAGGATGTCTAGGGTGCAAGCACATTTGGGCCCTAGAAATCATTCCTCACTTCTTGTGCCTTACCTCATTTTCTCTTTTTTGGGAAATCGTAAGGTTTTGTTTGGATCTCTTATCCTTTCTCAACCTTCACGGAGCAATGATATTCTAAGTGAGGATGAAGATGAGCCATCATCTAGTCCACTCCAGATATGTATAGATTAGGCTTGTGGCTATGCTTGCAAGCAAGAGTTCCAGGATGATTGAGATTGTGGTTTCTCTTTTTAGTAGGATTTCCTCCCTCCCACCCTTTTCAATGAGTTTTATTTCGTGATTGTTTATATATATTTTTATCCTCATGATTACTTTGTGTTAGAGTTATCTTTTTTGTTTCACATGATTACACACAGGAGGAGATACTTTGACAAGATGATCAAATGGTTGCACTGGTTGTATGACTTCACCTAACATCATCCAACACGTGATCTTCAAGGCCCCAAGGCCCCATGTGAGTAGGTAAGTAGGTAATTCATTTTGATTCCCTGCATTTGCATATTGATTTCTCATACTAATTTATATGCATTTCATTTTCATTATACTCTTCTTGCATATCAATTTCATGCTTAGTTTAGAAATTTTTGAAAAAACGTCAAATTTTTCTTTTCTGGTTTAGTGGGTTTCGATATGATGATATCAAAAAAAGGATGAGTAGGCCATCATTCACTTGAAATTTTGATGTTTACTTGCAGGCACGGGTCTACCAGGAAATGTTGCAGTTCTCATGCATTCTACGACGAACACATGTCCCCAAGTAGAAGCCAAATGTTATCCCCATTTTGTGGATAACTAAGGAGATGATGTCTCGAGGCCCTAAGGTTGCAGATATGGAGTGTTGAGAGACTACATGACCAGCAATATGATTTTCACATATGGAAAACCCACTCACCACCACAAATGGTCACAGGTTTACAAATGGCATCCACCACACCAGTTGGCTTCTGGAAGGTAGTGGGCCTTGCTCCATGAGGTGCAAGTCAATATTATGGTGAGAATAATTTCAATACCTAAGCAATTTGATTATGTTGTATCTTGGGTTTCTCTAGATTTCATGATATGTGCTTGGAAATTATGCCTTTTTCCCTACTTCACCTTTGTGGTTGACATTGTGCCCTAGTAAGTGGTCTTCTTTGGGAATGGGTTTGCTGCTAGGAAATCCCTTGATTAGCCACCATACCACTCCCGACCATACTTATCATTTTCCATCATGATTCCCCTATGTTTCCTTATCTCTTGGGATATTAGGGTGTATTGACCCAAAGAAGGGGTTGTCCCTCATTCTATGGGAAGAAGGGGCTAAAGGCCAAGAGGGGTTGGTGTTGGGTAAAAGATAAAAGGTATATATGAAACTTCCATATGTTTCTCCCAGGGATCACCCAAGAAAGCAATAAAACACTTATCTTTGAATAAAAGGGGACCCATAATATAACAAAGAAATGCCTAAAAGGTAGATTGAAAGATATGAAGTCTCATCATGAGTCGACCTATCACGTCCATGGATATCTAGTGGTATGACATTGTCATTATCTGGTCACCAAACCAGGGCAGTGGCCCTCAGTTGTATGGTTGAGAGAAAGGGGGTCTCATCATGAGTCATCCTTCTCATTTCAATTTGATATTTGTGTGTGGCATTTCCATCATCTGGTCACTGTGCCAGGGTAGTGACCTTCAACCTCTCCTTGTGCTAAAGAAAATATAAAGAAAGAAAGATAAAAGGAAAATAATGGGCCTGGAAAAAGTGCATTGCAGACAAAGGTACCACACACCCTCTACAAAGGCACCCATGAATTGGATGGCCTAGCCTACCCATTTCCTACCAAACAATTTGCCTAGGAGGGGAAAAACATACTACTTTTGAGCATGAATTCATGGTATTGGGGATTTGGGCTTGGTGGTGAGGTGCCACTCACTTACACTTGGTCGTTCTAATGAGAAGAGGGTTTTCACCAAGAAAGAATCCTTTAGATGCTTGAAACATGGCCTTGGGAGGCCCTTCCATCCTTCCCCAGCTCCGACAACCTCTTCAAAGTGGAAAAATGTACCCTAAAGGGGTGATATCATCCTTAATTAGGGTTTAATTTGTGAAAAAAGATGAAATTTTAAGACAACTATTTAATATTATTATGTTAAGGGGGAAATATTAGGGTTCTTGACCCCTAATCTTGTGTTTTACTCCTTATTTTGTGTACAATCCATGTTGGCTAAATTTTGTATAAAAATAGATCATAAGATGTCATTTTAGGACATAAATATCCCTCGTCGAGAAGGAATTATCTAAAATTTCCGGCCCTCTTGTCTCTTTTTATCTCTTGTGCACTTGTTTATAGCTATATTGATGAAGTGTTGATGGATGAGTGAGGCACTATCCTTGGATGATCCCTTTTTTAGCTTTTATGGTGGTTTGTCTTAGCTTTTTTTCCTTGAATTGGTAAGCTTTTACATTGTGCTATCAATATTGTTCAAGTAAAGTTTATTTTGGTAGAGCATGGTGGGAAGTATAAGGGAATACACCTCCACCATATTCTCCACCATTTTATGCTTACATCTATTGGTTTAACAAGGGTTTTCTAAGAGAAGTATAAGGGCATACACCCTCTTAGCCCAAACTCTAGCTAGAGTTACTTGCCTTGGTAAGTAAGAGGATTTACACCCCCAAGGAGGTAGTACCTCTATCTATTTCTTTGCTTAATTCCATTAAACCATTTTTAAAAGGCACTAGTCATTTACTTATTACATTGGAGAAATAAATTGATTCCTTGGTAAACATGAATTTCTCAAGTTTTAAAGCTCTCTCTTTGGGATAGTGATCTTGATGCCTTGAGGATATTTCCTCCCTAAGGGAATCCCCTTTCAACCACAATTTATTTCTGCTGTAGTAAAACTAACCTACAGCCATTAGGTTTGCACTAACCCTAGCCTACTAACCCCATCTGCTCCTAAACTAAACCTAGACTAGGCCTAAAAATCCATCGTCACCCACTACTAACCTAGGCACACCTTTTAAGCTAAATTTGAGTGATTTTTGTTGGATAAAATTTCTGATATAGGGCTTGGTTTGATACATCCATATAGCTGATAACTTCACTGCAGAAACCCTAAGATAAATTCACTCCTTACTTTTTCTTTCACCGCCAAAATTTGCTAAAAGTTTGTTAACTTGTTCTACTAGGTTTAAGGCATTTTTCGGGTGTTTTCTTTGAGGATTTTGGTGGATGATTTCATCGCTGTCATAAAAATCTTGCTACAACCATAAGTCTACAAAAAAATACTTCTGCATACAATATTTATGACAACCACAACTAATTGCTAAAGTCTCATGCTATAAATTGTGGAATTTCTCTTGTCATTATCTACTTGTTTCAAGCATATCTTACTTGACTTTAAGCAATATTTTAAGCAAATATAATACTTCTTTCTTGATGATATATATTTTTATATATTTCTGAAAATTAGGGACAACAAGCTTAACTTGCTGATCCACACTAACACATAGTATTGCAAGGTGTTTTTCTTGTGTTTTGGGTAGGTACA